>NCKU01000026.1:25640-90978 GCA_003675995.1 Dinothrombium tinctorium | reverse complement strand
GCACTCGGGATTTTCTTTCCGTTTTAATTTACTTTGATTACTTTAAATTTAGATTATGTTTATCTCAATGACTTATTTGGTCATCTGAACAAATTGAATAAATTTACGTTTACAGTTTCGTCTGGTATTTCGTGGTTATTAGCGTTGTGCGAAAAGCGTATGACAGAGTTCAATTTTCTGCCGATCTTTTTACATTTTGCACGATATTATTCGCTTTCACATTTGTCACTGAAAGAATTTATTGCGTTTTTAAAATATTTTAATTTATTGAATTAGCTCACTAAAAAAAACGCAATTTTCGGTTTAAAATGGTACGTTTGCAAAAAAGCGCAAATTTCTGACCGGGTGAACCAATTTTTCTATTTTGGATGTTTATTTCGCGAATAATTATGAACAATATTATGAAATTTCGATCATCTTGAATGAATGTAGTTAAAAATTATTTTAAAAATTCTAAAAAAGTCTAAAAAATTGTAAATCTTGTTTTTATTTTATAGAATTCATTTAAATTAATTTTCATTTTGATTTAACTGAATTTACTTGCGTTCATTCACTTTTCAAAGCGATGCACAAGAATGTTTTCAAAACGGTTAAACAATTAAAGGCAAAAGAGACGCGACATTTTCACACAATTCGATTATTAGTCAATTTTTCAGCGAACTAACCAGAAACGTGCTTTTTAAGTAAATTTCATTTTTAAACGAAACTTCTATTTCTCATCGCTCAAACAATGATATCATCTGATGATGCAGTTTAGTGTATTTGTGTGTATAAAAAATAAGCATAATTCATCAAATGTGTTATGTGCGATTAATAAAGCTGCAATTTTTTTTCGAATGAAATCATTCAACAGCGCTATAGATTCACAATTTTCTAGACAATTTATGCATTTTCAGGCGCACAATGTGCTTTCGAAGCGTGACATTTAATTGAAGAGAGCGAAAACAGAATGACATTAACATTGTAATTTGTCCATTAAATCGAGCGCATTTTTTTTTATTTACAAAAATTAAATTTCGAACCATTGAGAATTAAACAGTAGATTATTTGCGTTAGAAAGCGACTGACCACTAGCGTGGGCGGTAAAGCGCGAATTTTCGAAAAGTTTGCTTATCAAACTTTGAAAATAGCTTCACTCTGAATTCAAACTAATAGATGGCAGTAAGCATACGGTTGCGATGATTTCGCTTTGGCGTAGCAAAAAAGTTTTTTTCAAACGAATGAAAATTCATTGAATTTAATGAGTTTATTAAATTCAGCTTCTGTCTACTTTTCTCGAAGCCGAAGCAGAAAGAAAGAAAGAAAGAAAAAAAACTCAATCATTCAATCGTTTAATCTTTAAGCCGAAAAAACGCATAAATTGAGGCAAATTAAGGCACCTTTTCGCGTTGAAAAATTAGCCGACTTTTCGGCACGATAAGCTTGAAACAGCGAACGATTTTTTAAAAAAAATGAGCGAGTGCCGCTTGTTTAGTGTCAAATTACTTCGAATTTTTAAAAAAATGTTACTTAATTTCTTCTTTTATCTTCTGTGTATGAGGATTTAAAAATAAGCGCGTCTCTCTCTCTCTCTCTTTCTCTCTCTATACTTAATTGCAGTAAATTGCTTTGTGTTTTAAAACGCGTAAAAAGATGGCAATCCGCAGCTTAATAATTTTGTTAGCGAAAACTATTCGTGAAAAGTATTAATTAAATTGTATGAAACGATGAGAAGGAAAAAAATTTCTAATTACACTTTTCGATAGTGAGTCTAACATAGGATTTCATTAATGAAATATTTATTACGCATCGAAATTTTTTTTTTCTCTTGCGAGGGCAAAGCACTGAATTCATTGAGTTCATTCATTGTATACGCTCGAGTTTTTTTTTTCTTCGTAATCATTAATCCTAATGTCGAGAAAATTTTCAATAATTTTTTAAAAAATCGTGAAGAGTCGCTAGAAATAATCGCTCGCGAATTCCCCGTAAAAAAATGTATAGAAGCTGATTTATCTATACAAGTCAATAGACACACACACACACACACACACACACTCGCTTTAAGCCGTTTTGATAAATTGCGAACAAATTAATGCTTATCAATGCATTTGAGAAGCGATGTGATTTCGATACCAGAAGCGGAGAATTTAAGTAATGCGAAAGCCACGTTTTCGATTTAATCGTGGTAATTAGTTTGCATGTCACAAATCGTCATTTTGTTTAAACATTTGCCTATTCGCCTCAATTAATAACGTATTAATTTTTTTTTCTTGCGCTTCTAATCTTTGTTTAAAGCGCTCGCGTTGCAAAGCGAAAGCTATTTTGTCAAACATCGTCTTGAATTTGCATTTAAGAAATTTGCATTAAAACACAGGCGAATTGTAATCGCAATGAAAACACAGTGTTCTATGCGATCTGCGTGTATGAGCAATGAATTAAACATTTGAAAGAAAGTGAAGCGGCTTAATCTAAATTAGATGCTACGCAGAGTTTACTTGTCAAATTTACTCGCATAATAAAATGTTAAAGAAGCGAGCGCTTGAAAAAGGGTTGCGAAAAAAAACTGCAGCCCGCTGCAGCTTCGCGTTGAGACGAGAAAAGAAGAGCAGAGTTTGCAATTAAGCGAGAGAACAAGTGTTTAAGTAATAATTAGTGCAAAGAGAAAAGGACGCACGCTTTCGAATCAAATGGCGACTGGCTTTGTTTACCCTCATTGTGTTCTATGTGCCAGCAACAAGCAAAACAGCCAACAAGCAGACGCATTGAAATTTTGCCACTCGTAGCTCGAGACCTTTACCGGTCCGCCGTCGCGAGTTTATTCCGTTAATGGCTAATTATACTTTATAATTTATACAATTGAATACATTTGCAAAGCAGTATGCGTCTGAAGGGTTGCTGCTGCCGCTGCCGATGAGACTGAGACCGAGACTGCTGCTGCTGCTGCTGCTGCTTTAGATGCTGCCGTTGCCGCGCGGAAATGCTATTCAAACTGTTGTTTAACACATTCGCATTCCTTCGCAATTGTGTTTTGAAATTTTAAAAAGCGCTCAACAAAAGATTTTCGTTTTAAAAAATGTGAACTTGTTTGAAAATTCTGATTTTATCGCTTCATTTGCTTCTAAAACAGATATTTTGTCCATTGATCTGTGCGCGAGAAGCGAAATGACTTTTCACGTCGAGATGTTTTAAATTTATTTTCGCTGCTTCTTGTGCTCATTGATTTCGAAGCAAATCGAGATGCGGCGAAAAATGCACGAAATTTAAAAAATGAAATTTGCTTTTATTAAATCGAATCGAGAGCGGCGATTGAATAGAGTTTGTCGAAATTAATTTCGCGTCCGAAGCGCGAGAGAGATGATGTGTGTGCGAAGTGATTGGGGATGGAGCGAAGTTGTATGCAGCTTATGCCGAGTGAATTTGAAATAAATTGAGAAGAGAAAGTGTGGACGAAGCGATGAGTAAATGGCAGAGTGTAAAGAATTGGTGAATAGATTCTTCTGCCGCTGCTGCCGTTTGCATCGAAGCATGTCTCGACGTTTCGCTTCCAAATAAATTTCATTTTCTTCTCCTTTCACTCGCATCTCGAAAAGAGAATTTACAATTTACTCTAATATATAAAGCATAACGATGGCAGCCATTGAACGCGGAAAATGATCGCACTCTTCTTTTTCTCTTCGAGGCGCGAAGAATAGCGACGATTGCTTCTGCTGATGCATCCTACTTAAAATGCATTGAAAATGGAGTGAAAAATACTGTTTGTTTACTCGCTCGACTCAAAAGAAGAGCTCACAACGAGCGAAGCTCTTCATGATCGAAATGAATTCGCTCAACGCCAAATCAATGGCTGAATTGAATGAATGCGAGCAAATTCCAAACAAAACGGGAACATAACAATAAGGACGCATACACTTCATTACGCTTTATCTAACCCTTCTTCTTCTTCATCTTCCCGGTCGTGCTCATCATCCAGCGCCCGATCGTTAAACCGTAATCTCCGTCTAGTTATTAACTCTCTATTGACACCCTGATGTCTTATTACACACTCGTTAACTTTTTACTGCTGAAATTGTTTGCGTGCGAGTCTGGAAACGAGAGCGAGAGAGCAATTTCGCGCCCGCTCATATTTAGTGTGTCCATAGCACACAATTTGGCCGCAATTGTGCGCCATTGTTTGCCAATAAAGCAAAAGAGTCGAACGAAAACCAATAATTTCCTGTTAAGGTACAATAATAAGAGCGAACGCAGAGTGGAAAGAAGAGAAGCGCTTCACTTTGCACAAAGTGTGCGTGTGCCACAATAATCACTCGCGCTCTCCATCCTCAGCTTATTGCCAAATCCTTGTCCGGAAAATCAAACGCTGGATCTGTGTGTATGAAAACGCATATTGCGCTCCGCTTTATACATACGCATATTGAATTAAAGCGATCGCAGTTTGTTTCGCTTCTCTGCGATGCCGCTTCTTCATTACCGATGCAAGCGTATTGAGTATGCAGCTGACGGCTGCATCAATCCAATAACCAAAATATCATTTCGACATTATTCTAAGCGTTGTAATAAAGCATTTTGACTGACACTTGGTTCTCCGCGTCGCGTTTCGTAACAAAGTGCTGCTGTCGCTGTCGCTGCCGTGCACCGCATTCGCCGTATTTGCTGAGTGTTGCGACTTTTATTTTAATATTTGCGATTAGAAGGCGTCAAAAGCAACTCATTCGTTAAACATTGAACAATGGCTTCACGTATCAATGCAGCACTCACGAACAGTTGCAGGACAGATGACATTTAATTCTGCAATGCGGTGGCCGATTGCCAAGCACATTGTACGCAATTCGCTCTCTCTATTCGATTGTTCGCCAACGAACCCTCGAAATGTAATTATCGACGATATTCGACACTAATTTACCTATCCTCCTCTCTCCCTTCTTTCGTCGCTCTTTTACTTTTCTTCCTCTCCTTCATCATTCTCGCGCTCAGCAAAGCGATTCGAATATTGTTCGACACCCGAATTGCTTACTAAAGCGTATTTTTCGGAATACGTTCACTTCGAACGGAGAAAAAAAAACTTTTTTTTCAAGTTATTAAAAGTTTGAACAAAACTGTGTTCACTTGAAAAGAAGAAAACAACAGCAGCAGCAGCAGCGTTTCTTTAATATAAACTCACTTTAAAAAGCAGAGCCAATTTCGATGCACAAAATGTAGGCTCGCTCTCGTTTCTACTATAAAGTAAAAATTTTAAAAAGCTACTTATGTAAATCATTGCTGAGTAAATCATCTTTTCTTTCTTTGCCTCTTCTTCGGCAAATAAAAAACGCGCTATTACAATAAAAGCTACATGAATTTTGTTAAAATTCGCATCATTTATTGCGCACAACGCTTAAACGCGGCAGCGAAAATAACTGAGGCAATTTTAAAATTAAAACAAAGCAAAAAAAAAGTTTTTTTTTATAAGAGCGATTTATGAATTCCATGACCAAAGCGAATGGCGAGCGCGCAATAAAATTACAATTCAATTTTAATTGTAAAGCTCGTTTCTTTTTAAGCGGCATCAAAAGTGAGAACAGAAAAAAAGTTTTTGAGTACACGCTATTAAAATACATTAAGCATGAGGAGCATGGAAAATAAATTTGCATGAATTTTTATACGCTTAAAATTACACCAACTATGCAAATTCATTTGTTTTAATGTGAATAAATTGCAGACTAATTTGAAATTTAAGATGTTTTTCGAAGAAGAAGAAGAAGAAGAAGAAGAAGAAGAGGCGTTAAGAAACAGAAACAAAGAAAACAATTATCGCAGTACAAACTGTATATGCACCTGTGTGTTTAGTGTCGTACTCAATTTATTCAAATTTTTCGAGCGAAATAAAAAATGAAATACTGTGGAAAAGCAATGAAAAGAAAATTTGAAGTTAATAGACGTTAATTTACGTCTGAAAAGAGTTATGATTGAAATCATTGATCACGCGAAAAAAAGAAGAAGAGGAAGAAAAATTTTTTTTAAATTTTTTGGTCACAAAATTTGTAAACACGAAACCGACGACTGTATTCAAATTGAATAACGATGAGGTACGAAAATTATTTTATTTGTATAATATTATACAAATATATAGCAGAGAGTATAAAAGTATGCTCGTATTAAAAAAGATATGCTGTCGCCGTTTAAGATTAACATACTTTTTAAAGGTTGTATGATTATATTTGCATAATTCTTGTGAAAAGTGATCATTTAAATATTGAAAATTTTTGCATCTTTTTTTTATTCTTCTTCTTCTTCTTCTTCTTCGCTTCCTCTATCTTCTCTTCATTCTTTGCTTGTTGTATGTGTACGCGATCAAAAGCGTACTACTGTTTAACGTGTTCAAAATTTTTCTATTATGAATAATTATGGCTCATTTTACTTTATAAAATTTTGCAGATTCAATTTTTCGCCATATTTTAAATGTTGAAAGGTCTGCATTGAAATGTATGTGTGTATATATCAAGTGTGTTGAGTGTATATATACACACAGGCATACGTTTCATATCGTCAAGCTTATGGTATAGAAAGAGAGAGAGAGAGCGAGAGGAGAGAGAAACGCGTTTGAATTTTTAAACTCGATCAAATTTAGCCGTCGACAACAGTTTATTGAGTTTTAATTCAATCGCTTTTTTAATTTAATTCTACTAGCGTCACTTTTTTTAAATACTATGCTCTCTGCTTTTTAATATCGAAAAATTGCTTTGAAAACATTTTGTCGCTTTTTTTTTAATGAATCCGAGCGATAGAAAGTGAGTTAAGAGCTTGATAGCAAAAATCTTTGTATAAATCCATAAAGAGTAAGACGCGTTCGCTTTGAGTTTTTATTGTAATAAAGGAAGGAAACCGTTTCTACGTATTTCCGCACAGTTCCGATATATAAAAGTTAGTAGAAGTTAATAAAGTTGTGGTCAGTTGCGGCGAACGCTATCATCCAATGGTTGAGCTGTAATTGTTATTATAATAAAGCGAGTATTGCACACAAGTGTATGTAAGGAAAGCGAACTCAGCGGGAAATTCATTGAAGTTGGAGAAACGGGGAATTTAGCGCTTCAATTTAATTAAGAGAAATGCATTTTTGCAGAAGCAGCCATGTTCTAACTTTTTACAGACTGATTACATTCTCGTTTTAGCGCAGCCAAAAATTCATTACTTATTCGAGTCATATACAGGCGAAGACAGATTAAGAGTACAATAGAGGGAATATTGATGCAAAACTTCGCTTTCTCGGATACAAAGCGATACTTTCGGCATTATGTACAAAGGTACAATTTGCGTCAATTTATGGTGTTCACAAGTTGCGATTAACGCGTACATTCGCTTCGTGTCCGCCATAAAAGCAATCTGTTGTTTACTAATTTGATATCGTTTCTCCAAATTCGCCGCTCGCGAAATGCTTAAACCGATCGTTGTTGTCTACAACTTACCATCTCGCCTCCACTACACCACCGATCCATACTCGACTAGCAGACAGCGACGATCATTTTCAAAAAGTTTGCGCGTCTTGTTTGTCGTTTCTTTCGTTTTGTCGCGATGCAATTCGTCTTCTATACACCACTCGCATCGAAAACAATACGCAAAAGTGTGGATCCACTTTTGAACACAAGCTTCTAACCTTTTTTTTCGCCGCGATCAAAAATAATGTGAAAAGAAAAATTTTTCGCATCGATTTTTCAATTACACATTACTCATTTTTAGCGTTCAATTACTGTATAATATATAATATGAATTGTATACGGCAAAACGAATTTCACGTTTCGTTTTGTTGCGGTGGTCATAAATCGCTTTTTCCTTCTCTCTCGCTCTCTCGCTCTCTCTCTCTTTCAGCACACAATCGAATTCATAAAATGCGTAAATCAATTGATTCAATTTCTTCGCACGAATTGATATAATAATAATAATAACGATAATGATAATAAAAAAAAACTTTTTTTATCACCACCACAACGAGAGTCGATCATTCTCTTCTATTTCATCATGATCGTTAATAATCAACAGTAGACATAAACTATTTTGTAAAACTGTAAATGAATCCATCGTGAAAAAAAACTGATTAAATATTGATTAGATGATGAATTAAATGATTAAATTTTGAATTTTAAATTTTTCACTTAGCTTTTTAAATTTTAAATTAAATTTTTAATGAGGCTTTTTTAAAATAAATAAAAAATCAACGCTTTACTCATTTTGAAATGTGAAAAGATTAATTAAAATTTGTAACAAAAACGAGTTAAATTTTTAAAAAAATTTTGAAATACGTTCAGTTCGCGTAAACGCCATGGATACGATCTGAATTTTTCTACAATGTTTATTCAGAGCCGTAAAACTGGTGTGTGTGTTCAATGAATGAAGTGCTTTCGAATCCGATAATCAGTTCGAGATTGATTCGCGATTAATAGAAAGCGACGCTTTGCATTCTCTCTTCTATCGACGCGCTAAACTGTAATTAATATCGAAAAGGCGTTTTAAATACATGTTATTAAACTGTTATTAAGTTGTTTTAGTTTTTGAGAAGAAACGAAAAAGAAAGCGAATAACATTGTTAAAAATGTTTCTCAAATTGCATTTAAAGAAAAATTTGTAAATAACGAAAATGAATGCGAATTATACGCACGATAACAATTTGTTTCACCGCTGGCCATCAATTTACTTCAATTCCGATACCGAGTTTATCGCTTAAATTATTGTTATTTTGTAGTTTCAAGTTTGTGCACAAAAGTGAAAAGCATACAATTTACGCGTTTAGAAAAATATTGCGAATTACATGCTGCGATCGATTGACAGCGGACCCGCTAATTGTGCACCGAAATGCGGGTATCATTATCGTTTACAAGAAATTTCTGCCTCAAATACACATACAATTTTTTACTCTCTTTGTTTCGTTTTGCTGGCCATTGTTTTTCGAGGGAGAAAGAGTAAGTGAATATTGTGAAATCAGTCGGCTGGTGAGCGGTTTGATTACTTTTGCGCTCGAGAAGTCGAACAAGTTGGCGAAAAGTTTGAGCGGTAAAGTTATAATTGCTTTCATTTTTGCTCGAATATCAAACAGTGAAACGAAGTGTTGACCATTTTTCACTCGAAATTGTTTCGCACACATTTGCAACGATTTCGTTCCGATGGCTGCCATTAAACAATTTGCAAGTTTTGCTCACTTTCGCCTCTCGCTCTCTCTCTCTCCGAAAGTAATGAGACAGAAATGGTGATTAAAGCGCGTCGCGATCAGGAGGAATGTTCAGCGATATCTAACGATATCTTCATTTTCATAAGTGTTTTCTATTTCGCAATCATTTGTCAACATTTGTTAACATTAAATCGCGCTCTTGTCATTTGCTCCAATGAACAAGATGCCCATCTCGCTCTCCATCTCGCTCTCTACAAATCATACATAGTGAGCGAAAAACTTTCAGACCTAGAACCTCGCCCAAGTTTCGCATCAATGTTTTACTCGCATTTCAGTAATGATTGCCCGAGTCATTAAGGCGTACACATCGGTCACGGGCTTCATCATCATCATCATCATCACTCTCTTCTCGATTTTTTTTCTCCTCATTGTCTTAAAATTTGTAAAATTTCTCTCCTGAATTCGTCTTTGTTTTCGAGTGGAGCAAAATTAAACTAATTACTTTAGAGGGCAAAAAAAAAAAAAAAATAAGAAGAGCACAATGATTGCGAAAAGGCTAGTGCAACTTATTATGATCTGTTACACCCGCTTTTCAGAGTTTGTTTTCATTTTGCTTTGCTCAAACGACATCGCTGAAATTGCATACAAACAATGCGAACGAAATTAAAGCGAAAGAAGAAGTGAATATAGCGCAAGTTCGGCCGTAAAACTTTTGTTGCTAGAACTTCAAGCTTTAATGGTGCACACTGTACTTAAGCTACGTCCAAACACATTAAATAAAGAAGAATGTAGCGTTTGAAAAGCGAGCGAGAAAAAAATGAATCGAAATCGAAAGCCGAGTGAAAATTTCCGCTTTGAAACGGTGAAACGCGTGATCCGTGCTCTAAATTCACTTGAAAAGGGAAATTCATCCAAAAAGCTGATTGCTTTTCTCACTTCCTTCTGGGAAATTCGCGGAAGATATTTGCTTGCTTAATATCTGAGCGCGACAAAGAAAACAAACTCACTGACTACTCTCTCACTCGCTGCGCTTTTCTTTTTCGGCTACAGTCCTGATTTCAGTCGACAATAAAAAGCAAACGCACACAATGCGATCGGAGAAAAGCTAAAAGGACATATTTAGATACGGTTCACGGAATTAACAAAGCTCTATGCGTCGTTTTTTCGCTACCCGTGGTCGATATGATTTATGTGACATTATGTACTACTCTTATGATCTCTTTTCCAACTGAGAACGACTCTCTGCTCAGCTCGCATCATCACCGCCATCGTAGCGATGCTCTCGTCATTCTCGTCGCTCTTTGTGTTATCTTTTGTAAGGAGAGCGCACAAAAAGTTTGCATCAAAATTTGGTGACGAAAAAGAGAAGCAAAAGCAAAAAAAGTGAGTTTGCGATGAGATGAGCTGAGAGCTGAAAAGAGGAGCGAAGCGAAGATGCTTGTGTGTCCTCATCTAATTTGCATGCAATCACTTCTGGCCATCGCTTCAATCAACGCCTTCTCATCACTTCTCATCCCTGAGGGATTGAATGAAAGGCACTTAGCTCTCTTTTTATTCTCTGCGCTCTTCCACTCGGCAAAGATGTGCAGTGTAAAGACACGAATTGCGACAAAAGATCGAAATTATTTTCACTTCTCGTCACACTGTTTATATTCGCATTTTGTTTTTTATGTATGCAGCAATAGCACTTCACTTCGAGCTTAGCTTTTTGCTCGGCCGAGGCGCCTGGAACAAAGCGGTTCGTTGCCTAAGCTTAATCAGAGTGATCGAGAAACACGACTCTTCACTCAGTGCAACTCATTCGCCGCTGTGTGCAGAACGAGAAGACAGAGATTCTCACTTTCATAAATTACACATCACTCAATTTCGATCGAGGCGCTAACAAACTGCTTCGCTCTTTCTTTCGCTTCTCAGCGCGGGTCTCTCGCACAAAAACTCGGTCAAACGCTCGTCGAGATTTGCATCGAAATTTTTGCGTCTAAAGCCAATCTATCGGAGGAGAAGAAGAAGAAAACGATTTGCGGACAATTTTTTCAATCCGCGCTTATTTCGCTTGATTTCGTTTTAAAAGCAGCGAAACTGTTTCGAAAAATTGAATTCGCAAAACGATTGTGTGCGAGTGCAATGTGTCGATTGTGAGCTGATTGAAAAGAATTGAGAAAGTTTTTTCTTGAGCCGCAAAAACGAAAACTTGGCGAAAATTGAAAGCGCTGCGCGGCGTTTAAAGTCCCGTCGCAGGTGTACACAACAGCGTCTATTGAAAAAAAGTATAAATGCGACAAACATTTCTTTATATTGAAGTGGACACACGCACAGCAGGCAGCGGAGGTAGCGCAATATGATAATTTTGTTTCGCCAATCGAGCTTGAACGTATCGCCGAGCATTCATTTTCCGCGCGAGTTAAGCTTAAATGCAAACCGGGCGAGAAATAAAGCGGCGGTGTGGGCACCGAGCTGCTTTGATTGTCGGATTAAGGCCTAAAAACCTAAGAACTTTATTATAATGTAATGTATTTTGTATTTTTCTCGCATGTTTCGCTTTTTGATGTAGTTCACGCCTCTTCCACAATGGCTTCAATGGTAACAATGCACCTGCTGGTCGCACAGCAGGATTAACACAATAGCCTTTCGTCGAGCGACCAATGAAGCGATCACTTGGAAGTATTCCACTTTAAGGACACTTCATTAATTAAGAAAGTGCATTTGGCGAGGCGAGCGAACGAGCGCGATGGTCGGCTGAGTGCATCGCGCGTATGTATGCCATGCATCCATACATCGAGCGCACACAAGCATTCGAAGTGAATGGCTGTGAACATCCTTTACTGCTGCTCGACTAGAACTTATCGCGAAAGTCCGCCATTGCAAGCTGACTCTGATTACCATTTCATAAATATGGATGAGAGCAGGGAAGCGAAGAGCAGCAAAATTTATTCCCCTTCCCCATCTTCTCGTCTCTTCTCGTTTCTCTGCTGAAATCATCTTAAAAACAGCCTATACTCCGCTCGCAAACTTTTTACCGGATCTTGCACGCTTTTCGCACTTCCCGAACGCGACGCGCAGCACAGCGACGGAAGCGAGCGAGAGAAGATGAAGACGAGTGAGCGGCTGCTGCAAATGCCAACTCGTGAAGCAGAAACTATTATGCATATGCAGCTCTTGTACATTGTGATTCTGGTAAATCTATTTATTATTTGCTTGTTACATTAACGTCAACCGCGATCTCATTGCTTCACTTCGCCTCATATCTTACTTTAATCGTCGCATTAACTCGGCTAAAGTATGCATTAGCAAATGACAAGCTGCTCACAGCGCTCGCATTGCGAAATGCTGCCCTGCTGCTGCTGCTGCTCATCACCGAACAAAGTTTCTAATTTAGGGCGAAATTCAATGAAGAAGAAGAAGGAGCGAGTAGCTGAAGAAGAAGGAGCAGACGCTCGCGTTCGTCTTTCTCTTTTCGAGTGCTTTGCAATAAGCTGTAATAAATATTCATTTATTCAAAGTTAAGTGCTCAAAAAGAACTCAGTTACACATTGTAATGTAAAAGCGACCAGAGTTTCTGCATTCGTTAAATATGTAACTTCAATGGACAGCCACTCGCGAGCACCTGAGAAAAGCGAAAATCAATCGCGAGCGATAATGAAAACAAGGCTTTCGTGCGAAATGCTCGCGAAAACAGAAACGAGCTTAATTCGATGTTGCAGCAGATAGAAAGTAAATTTCGATGATTGAATCGGAAAACGAGCCCGTCGCAATGGAAAACCTCTAATTTGTTTTTTATTCTCTCGTATATACACACGTATCAGTGAAACGTTATTTTGATGGGGAGTCGGTAACGAAACCGCACGCATGTCAATTATTTTTGGCTTAGCTGTTTCGAAATTAGGCTGTGTTTAGCATGAAAAAATGCTCAGCAAAGATACGGTCGAATATTTTATTAGAACATAGGAGTACATGTGTATGTTGAGCGTGTTGCGCGAACAGAGAAAGCGAGTGAGACGTTCAGGCATTTCGCTGATGAACAGCTTTACTGAATTTTTAATCTGCACTTTGCATGCGAATATTCAAATGAGTACAGGCCGTGTTCTGCTCCGCACTGTACACTCTATTTTGCTGCGATTCACTGTCTAGTAGCGAGCGAAGTAGGAAATACCTTTTCTATTACATGTTTACACATCGAATTAGCAAACTTTCGTTTGTTTTCTTTCTTCTCGCTTTCGCTTTCTTCCTCATTTTCGCATTCATTCATTTTGTGCAAAAGCAAATTGAATTAATACGCTTGTTATTTCACACAATTATGTCATTGTTCAATCTTACCTAAAGCAAACACACCGAACACATCTCGTCAACGGCGGCTCCCGAGCTCCATCTCGCAGATGTCGCTCCGGTGTCCGGAGCGACGCTTCATCTTTTCTGCTTATCCACTTCGCCAGCTTCGGCGACGGGGTAGATTTTGTTTGCTACACGCGCTGACCGCTCGGATTTATTCTCGAGTTAGCGGGTGAACTCAAACGAAAACACATTGTTTTATTGTGTGTGTGTGTGTGTGTGTGCTCGCGAATGTTTTTATTTCTCCATTTTATGACTCGAAGGCGTTTGTTTAACATTAATGCCCACTTGACGGTCAAAGCACGAATTTTTGACACGGTCGAAACATAAATATTAGTCGAAGAAAACGTTTATAGGAAATTGCCAACTGAGACCCAAATTTCGATTTTCGTATCCAAACAATGTTTCGACAACACACACAATTGTAAACACAATGAAAAGGATTTGCTATAGATTTTTTCTCTTTTCTGTTCGAGCTCTGAAAGGAAGTCATACTTTCATCTCGTATGCATGTGAAGCATTTGCGAGAGAGGAACAAATCACTTTTTCAGATGAAAAACGAATTATACCATTATTCGCATTATTATGATTATTATGTTACACGGTTTGACGGTGAAAGAGAAGGTGCAGGAGTAGAAGAATAAGAAGAAGGGTAACACCATTCACCAGAACACCTTTCCACCGGCTTCAGCTTGCGTTCGAATTCTTGTGCGATCGCTAAACCGACACACAATATAACGCGTTGTGCGCGCTAAATCCGTAAATGCTTGTTACCAGAAAATTTCGCGTGAAACACAAGCGTTCGCCGGCTACGGATCAAGCAATAACCCAAAGCCGAAAAACACCGATCACTAAATCCCGTGAATATATATTTCGTCGTGCGTTCTGCATGTAGTATGTGCTGCTTGTGTATACATATTTTTACGCCCATATTTTTTCACTCTGAATACGGACACAATTGTGAAGACAAGCGAGCGTTTTATTGCAACATTTTATGAGCGAAAAGCGGTGCACAATGCTTTACAATGCATAAACTCCATAGCTTTAAGAAGCGATTGTAAATGTACAATATCGTTTTACGTTACCTTCGAGTGAAACGCGGATTAGCCTCGATTTCAAAGAGAATGAAGAACACTTTCGAGTGAACACCTCTCTCGCTATCAACATATCCATAGGTTCGCCTCGAATTTCGCTTCCGTCTCGCGTTCTTGTCTTCAACGATTCACTTTCATTCATATTCGCTCATTCAATCGGCCCTCTTCTCTCTTCTTCAATGGTCGCGAAATGTTCCACGGCCGAACCTGTGCGAATGAAGAAGAAAAGAGAAAATAGCAGCTATTTATCAAAACTGTTTTTTCATTGTGTTTCGAGTTAATTGTGTTTATAATTGATGAGATGCTATCGAAAGAAAGCGCGCTACGCCTGTTTTGTTAATTAAAATTGTGTTTTAGAGTAAAGCATTTTTGGTAAACAAAGTGGAGCACAATAAAAAAAAAGCGGCGATCCCATCGCCGATGCTATGCTTACATATGCGTGTGTGTGTACTCGAAAAGAAAATGCTGGATTAGCATTGAATAAATTTATTACGAAATAATTACCGACGCCCACATTGCGGCCGCATTTTTCTCTAGCCGGTAACGCAATTTAGTACTTCATTCATTGATTGAATTTTTTTTTCTCTAAACAGCAAACTAAATTTTAAACAGCAAACGCAATTGTTTTTTATACAAAATAAAATATGAACATTCTATGAAAAATGCTTGTTTCTTGCGAAGAAAATTTGAGCGGAGAAAAAAAAGAGGTGTACAGTCGTGTCGAAAACAAGCGCGAAATTCGTTCATTTGGTCGAAGAAGAAGAGTTTACTCGACGTCGGTGTATGTGCTTCACGTTTTTGGTTCATTGAGCGTCGCATCAAAAAGTAAACGCGGTCGCTTTAAATTTTAAATTAGCATATTTTTGTTTTCTGACAAAATGTGAGCCAAATTTGCAAATTCATAGAAATTGAGCGCAAAATACAAATTGCGCTTTAATAGTTTGCCATCAATTAATGCGCGCGCGGCGCGTTGCATTCACATTTTGCTTCTTTTTTTCACTTGAACGCTAAGAGCGCGATTTTCGTTGAATTTTGATCCGAGCGAAGAAGAATAAGAAGCCGAAGTGAAAACAGACGATTGAAAAGCGAGGAAAAAAAACTCGGACGATAAATTGTCGCAGAAAAGTAATATCGCGGC
Source organism: Dinothrombium tinctorium (assembly GCA_003675995.1). Taxonomy (NCBI): domain Eukaryota; kingdom Metazoa; phylum Arthropoda; class Arachnida; order Trombidiformes; family Trombidiidae; genus Dinothrombium; species Dinothrombium tinctorium. Next base: position 75,308 of record NCKU01000026.1, on the reverse strand, counting down.
CGTTAAAAAATAAAGCGGCGCGCAACATTAGAAAAGGACATTCAGTCTATAGCAATACATTTGCATATCTATAAAGTACTGTTCTGCTATGCTCTGCTCTGCTCTTCTTCGTCTTCTTCCTCATCGGCTTTTTGCTCTGTTACTATAGTAATCAATGCTTGTCTGCAGATATAAATCAGATGCAAGTCTGGTGAAATGAGTGCGAATGCGATACGCGCTTTTTAAAACGCGTCCGCAGCGAACGAAAACTCTAAACATTTATTGCGACTGCAGAAATAGCGGAGGAGCGAAAAAATGTTCTCGTGTTTCGTAAGCAGCGTTCACGCAATCTGCGGTTATGTGTACAGAGCGAAGCGTTAATCCGTATTTATAAGCCACCCTTTCTTTATAGAGCAGCGAGCAGAGCGAAATGGAGATGCATCGCTGAAACAAAGCCCCGAAAACAGTTTGTACTAAAGCTGAGCAAAACCGCAGTAATCCTAAACTCGATTAGCGAGAAAGAAATGGAGATAAAGTGGAAAAGTGGACGCGAAGTTCACTTGTAAATTGGGAATGGAGTTTCGGTACGTTTTGTTCTTTTCAGAAATGTGTGATTATTAGAGTGTGTCGTTCGCCATACTCTCGCTCGCACCGCATACACTCTGTTCGCCGCATTGTTCGAGCGCTGTGCTCGCGGAGCGAAAGTCACGTAAGTTTTGCTTGCTCGGCTTTAAAGAACTAAATTCGAGCGGAGCGAAGAACGCACGTATTGGACCAATTTTTCAAAAGCGAGGCTAGATGAAATTTACTTGAATTTACTGCTGCTTCTCTATCTTCGCGTTCAATTTTGAGTGAACAATTCGCCGCTGGAAATCGAAGATGTAATATACAAGCGAAAGGGTGTTCCTTTGCCACGGATGCGAACAAAAAAACAAAGCAGACACGAATTCAAGTTTTATATGCCTCGAATTAGGGATATGAAAGTCGAGTATTGGGCGAAGACGTGAGTGGAATCATGCTGCTGCCGTTGCCATTTCATGTCCAAATGAATCGCTCGTGTGCAACCCGAACAAATGGCGAAACGCTAACACGCAGTAGAACTCGCGTCGGCTGAGCCGGTCGAGTGGGCCACCGACTCAATTCAATTTTGTGTGTGCGAAAGCAGTACGACAAAAAAGAAGACAATAGCGATGTTGCGATGTTGCCATTAAAAGAAGAGAGTAAAACGTGTGTGACGAAATAAAAACGCGAAGCGCCGAATTTAGGGTCGACGCTGCATCCGAAGCGAGACCTCATCAATCAAGCTCAAACTCAGATCACCTCCAGTGGCAGTCCGTAAAATTGCGACGCGAAAAGATCAGTTCGCGGTTCGCTTTATCATAAAAGGAAATATCGAATGACTTTTAGTTTGGAAAGTGCTTTGAAAGCCGAAAAAATTTGAAGCAAACTTTGATTTTACTGCATTCAATATATATCCACTCAATTCTAGACGAGATTTGAAGTTTTATAAACCACAAGAGCACTCTCTCAAATAGCCTCTATTGCAGCTTCATCTCGCTGCAAAACTCGAGCAATTTTCAAACTCCCAAACTCCCAAATCCATCATATATACGATACTCTCTGATATTTTCGCTTCAAAATGGACTCTCGCAGTTATCTATTCGTCAAGTCGTTAAATTAAAGAGGCGATCGAAAAAGACTACAGTCGAGGAGGAAGCGAAATTCCGCCGACACAAACGATTCGGTCGCGTATTGCGACGCATACAGCACCGCGCCACGTTTCACTTCTCTTCTTTTTTCCGCAGTACACGATAAAAGCAAACTACAAACTAATGTATTATCAATTTAAAACCATTTAAGACATTCGCTGTATGGCGAGTTTCATTAAATCGCTATTAATCATAATTTCGATACGAGTGTAATGTGTGCAGTTTTGCCTTTTTTCGCCATAAAAGTGCAATAAAGAAGAGAGCGAGCGAGAGAAAGAGCTACGTTTTCGGAAAACAGAGCTTCGCTGCCGAAGCGAGCGGAGAAAAAAAAACAGACAAAACATTTCTCAAGCATCGCACACACGCCAAGCCGACGTTTTTTGTTCCGAGGCCCGCTTACAAACTATAATTATTCGCGAAAAATTAATGGTTCGCATTTCTTAAATAAATGCGTGTTTCGAATATCATATCACTTTCGTTAAATATTTGATAAATCAATAAATTCAATTACCGTCGCGAAACACGGCTTAACATGTGCACAAGTGGCGTGTATATATCGCTCTAGATAGCGAGCGAGGGCGAGAGCGAGCGATGCGTTTTCCACCGCCGCAATTCAATATGGAAAAGGCAATAAAGCACTTTATATCCTTGCTCTAGTATGTGCTTAGAGAGCAGCCATTAAATGGCCTCTGATGGCCACTGGCCTCCGAGCACATAAATCCTTCCCTCCGTCCTCCTAATTAAATATGAATCTAGAATGCAGAGTAGCAGCGGCAGAAGAAGTAACTCGCTGCTCGCCGCGACCAGACGCTGACCGGTCAAGCAAATGATAATTCATAGTCGCGTTGTGTGGAGATAAAAAATGGCCAATGCGTTTGTTCGCATTTACTGCGCGACTTTTAATCATAATTACGGAGGAAAGACGCTGCTCGAGCATCTTCGCCTCATATATCTTTTTGCCATTTTTCTCCGTCTTCTCTCGACCGCCGCAATGTTACATAACGACGTCTTGTTAACATAACAGCGTTTTCCACTCTAATAACCGCTTTTTGCATCTTCGCGATTGCAATTTGCACAATGCAAAACAAGCGTTTTGCTGCTCTTTGCTTTGAATATGGAAAGCCTGAAGCAAACAATCGTCGAGCTCCGCGTTCGGCAGCAAACTGCTCGAAGAAACAAAACCAAAAGCCAACTGCTCCGCGTTCTCCATCATCACCGTTCAACGCTATTATTTGCTTGTAATTAAATTTGCCTTTTTATTTAAATTGTGTCTAATTTAAGGGTTGAGAAAAGTTTGAGAAAGTATACGTTTTGCGACGAACTGCCGAGTGTACTTATGAAATTACACTTTTAATCATTTATAAAACAGTTTCGCTCCTCGCCATCGCTCGGCAATCGAAATCAATTTACTTTTTGCCGAGTGCGAAGCAGGAAAGCGATGCTCATCTGTAGCGAGAAGTGATGCAGCGGATGGGTCATAACCCGAGGAACAATGATCATCAATTTGAGTTGTGGTCAGCATGAAATAGTCATCGGCCACTGTTTAATGCTACGTTGTAATGTTATTCAACGAGCGCCCGAATCGTTGCTTGCATGCATTTGCCGCAGAAAGCGAAGCAAAAAACGAATTTCGAATTGAATAATTTGATTCTTTTCCCTGCTTACGAAATTAGTCGATTGTGGATCGTTTTTTGACTGTGTGGTTGCATGCGAGTGCAGCGGTTCACTTGGCTGCGGCCGCGATCACCATTTACACGATTACAGCGCGAGCATCGTTCGGTGATTGAAAGTGACAGCGAAAGTGATACGGCGAAAAGGGAAGCGAGCCAACTACTGCATTGTGTGCGTGTGTTTTGTAATCGATTCAGTTTAGGGCGAAAAGTGTACGCGGCCTGAAAGCGACTCGCGTGTGTCACAACTGCAGCCAGCAACACCCATTATGTCAAAATGCCCACAGTTTTCTCGCGCTTCATATTTACTAACTAATATATAACAGCAGCGCTAACTGTGAGGTCTTGTCAGTGGATGTAAATATGAGACTAAGTCTCTTTTTCCATTTCATCCCCAAATACACTGTGTATTCAAATGAGTGAGAGCGAGAGCGCGAGAGAGAATGAGAGCAGGATTTATGGTCGACAACAGAGACAGAGGGTTAAAGCTGCCAAAATGGGGAAGCAACCGTTTCCAATGTTATAGTTTCCATTATCAAATTTAACGCCACGACGCTGCAACTGTGCGACTCGACAATGGAGCGCACGGAGGGTGCCAACTGTTAGCACCGATTTTCTATGAGCAATGTTCGACGCGCTGAGTTGACAAAAAATGGTAAAATGGTCCGGGAGTCGAAAGCTCGTTATTCCTCTAAGTTACTTTTCTCTGTCGTTTCGTTTCGCAGCGAACCCAGCAGCCGAGCTGCGAGTCGGTTGCTTTTCGATTCGAGCCTGAACAAACAACATGTATGCCTTCTCACTTCCAGCGAATAGAGCGACATGTGTTTCTTCCACACTATTACTTCGATTCGATGCAAATTAAAATTCCATATTTAAATTTAGTGAGAACACGCTTTGCACATATTTTCGTCGCGTGTCTGCCAAACATTCACAGCGCACGGCGAAGACGCTGAGCAGAAAAAAGAAGAAGAAGAAGCAAATGCGATAATTTCGTGTCGCAGAAGACGCGAATTCGTTTCACTCGAAAACAGTGAGTGTGGTCACTGTCGAGTCGAAACGTCGAATCGTGCACCGATATAGATTCACAAAAGTAGAACAAAAGGCGGCAGTTCACTCTTTTACCACCGCCACCGCTGTACACTGCCACTGCCACTGCCTAACACTCGCAGCGCTTCATACCTCGACGATTGCATTTATCATAAATCATAACTCACGCTTCAATGCGTAGCCGAATATTGGTTTCAGGCGCTTCGCTAACCATCAGGCAGACTTTCTTTAATTATAATTGCTGTCTTTGATCATTTTCAGCCATTTGCTCAACTTTCTCGAAATACGTGCAATTACAGTTCGCAAATGGTAATCATTCGAGAGCGAATGCGAGTGAGAGCGAGAGTGAGAATGTGAGAGAGACAAAAGTAGAAAAATTCTCATATTTCATCAACGGTCGTGCGAGTATCAGCAGCAATGGCGCACACATTGGTCTCGGAGCAGTCGAAATTTTCAATTTATAGATCGAAAAACGCTTCGACCTTTTCACATTCTCATCACCAGACGCCGCGTGAACAATGAACGGAGCGAAGGTGCAATAAACACGATCAGCGCTCGAGTTTATTTTCCATTTGTTTGCATACATTTTCGAACGCAAAAAACGCACTGCATCGGAACGAATCGACGAAGAGCTGAGGATGCGGATGCTGGGACGAAATGAATGGAGTGGAGAGTGAATGAGCGAGACAACGATGAGTAGTATTTGTAGTATTTTTTCTCGCTCTCAATCTGCTCGCTATTTTTATTGCATTTACATAATAAACAATCAAATTTATATTTAATTTAATTAATTGCAAAAAAGAAAATAAAGAATTCATAATTTCTGCAATTCAAATTAGTTTCAACTTTGTATTTCACTCATTCGCGAAGTGTGCGTTTTGTATGTGTGTTCTGTGTACTGCATGTGTGTAAAACGATTGCTTTGTTTGCATCTCGATTTTCGCGAATGCAGCCTCAGTCTCGCCGCAGTTTCGACAGTACGCGATTTAATGCTAAACAGCTTTTTGAATAACAACTTGTTAATGAATTTTGTATAACCTTAAAATATGCTCTACAGATTCGATTATAAATTTAGATTATTTACTAATTAAGCGATAAAAAGTGAACACACGGCATTTGTTTTTTCGGCTTCAAGAATAAAACGCATTCGCGTCGCTTACTTTATTATTATACGCATAATGTACACTGCGTGCGTATATCGATGCATTGTGCTCGTCAGCGAATTATACGATGGAAGCAGAAAAAGAAGAAGCAAACGAGAAGAGGCAATAAATTGAACGGCGAGCTATAAACGAGCTAGAAAATATGAAAATAATAATAAAAATTGGCTTTTGTTTCGCGCAAAACGGCTGAGCACTTTTCGCGTCTTCTTTTCAAAGCAAAGCGTATCATAAATAATGGATGTGCGAAACTACGGGTTAACGGGCAATTTTCGCATTAAAATAATCGCTGTGAACAGAGCACGAGAGAGCACGGCAGAGAGCGAGAGTAAACTCGAGGCTCTCGGTCGACGGTCTGTGCAGATACGCACAAAAGCGGCTTCAAACGACGACGACTACGACCAGTGAGACTATTTTGAAATCACTTGTGTTATGCAATATTTGCGCTCTGTTTTGTTGACCCCTGACAAGCCGTAAAAATTCCGAACATGGTTCGCTCTTCGCAATGCAATCTTCTATCGCGTTTTTCAATGCTACTGCTGCCAAAAATGTAACACACTGCTAGCAGTCACTTTAAGCGTGTCAGCACAAATCTTGGCCTCGTATGTACTTCTATCGACTGCGAATGTAGACGTTGCTTGCCACTTAAATCGCTGTTTAAACAGATTACAAATAGATATACACTTTGTTATTAAGCGATTGAAAAATAGGAGCGTAACTATGAAAAATGTTTACAATGTAACGCTGCGTATGAAGCGTTGAAAACGCCCGTAAACTTTTCACTGTCTCAATATGTTTGAAAAGCGAGAGAAAAAAAAATGAAAACACTCGAAAGCTGAAAGTTTGCTTAACGAGAAGTAAAACTGCAATTTTCGGTGCATCTCTCTTCCAAAATGATCACTTTGTTTAAAACATCATTTTGACAGCTACTCAAATGATGAGTATATCGTTTTCGTGCCAACCACTCATATCTGTGTGTTTAAAAGTGAAATTCTTGCTCTTTAAACTACGCAACGAAATGCTCGCTAAATTGAGATCTCGAAAAGTCGATGAGTTTTCAGCGTGAAGCTGTCGAAAATAGTGAAATAATTAAACACAATGAATTAATAGTGAGCGAAAAAGAGAAGAGAGAGAGAGAGAGTACGTCGATCGGTCGCTTTTCAGAGGGCAGGGTAATTAGCCGTAAACACCCCGTAATATTTTCATTAAAACACGTTAAAACAGTGTGCAATGCCTTAAAATGTGTTAGAAAGTGAGAAAAGCTATTTATCATTTCGCACGTCCAAGTTGAGCGCTTTTTCTACACAAACTGAATGCTGCATATGCAGTGGAAGAAACGATTGATTAAAAATGGTTGTGTGTTCGCGCACTGGAGAAGCGAAATGGTTTAACGAAAGCGAAATGGAAGTTAAGCGGCAGAAATTATCGCTAGTTAAAAACAGTCGTTTTTTAAATGCTCGATTCCAGCTGTGAAAATTCGAGAAATTACAGGGATTAAAACGATGATTAAACATCACCTCAACATAATGTTTATTGCACTTTCGCTTGTGTCCTGTTTTTTGAGAAAAACAAGAAGAAACACAGGCAACCGTGTCTCTCAAATTATCGTCGTAAACACGATCGCTAAAACTACTGTAATCACCGTCATCATCATCATCGCCATCACGATGATGAGCAAAGTCACGGCACAGTTAGTTTAAATTTAGAGACGATACATCTGCACAATTAGGCAGCGAATTTCACCTCTTTGGCTCGCTATTTTTCTGCCCGAAACGAGATTGAATGCGGCGAGTGCGGAGCAAACGATTTGTAAGTGGAAACGATTGCCTTTTATCGGCGGACTGCGTGTGCAGCTTGAAACTGTATTCCGAGAAGCTTGAATCGCGCTAATGAAGGGTGGGCCTCGAGAAGTATGCCAGCAATGTTGCTTGTCACACCGCAACTCTCGGCGTTATTATCAGAGGCGATCCCAGCGATTACATATTGGAAGGAACGAATGCACGAGAATGCAGGTGTTTCGCACCGAGCACATCCTCATCATTAAGGCAGAGAGTCCAGCGGAGATTTATTCGTTTCCCACTCTTCGCTGGAAATTGTTTTCGCAAAGCGTGTAATAATACGATGAGTTTGGCGAGAGAAAGCGAGAGACAAGTTCCACAAAATAATGTGTCATTATGGATGTATGATTGTTTCGCTTCGGGCTTGGCTCCCACTACGGCCTTGCCCATCTATAGGTTTGAAGGGTAATGTTACATAATTGACGTGCCCTTCGTTTTGCAAACCATCTTTAGTGCGCTAATGAAAGTATCGAGTCCGCAAAAGGACTGTCATTACGGCAACAATTAGATCACTCGATGCGAGCAGCGAAAGCGGCCGAAGTGATAAATGCATGTTCGCAGCGAACGTACAATTTTGGTTAAGCGATTTCAGATAACACTCACCGATCATGTTTCGCCAACGAATCAACAAGTAAATCAAAGCGGCGGCAGCGTGACCTCAGCGCGTAAGCCACAATCTCGTTGATCAGCTCCGGTGTGGACGCGACGAGCAGCGAGCATCTCGAGCACAGCGTTGTCACACAGCGAAAGGAAGAAAGAAAGAATTCGGTGGAGCGAGCGAAGAGCAGATTTGAACTGATGGCAAACTTCTTCGACTGTTGATGAAACTCGAATGCAAGCGAAAGCTGCTTCTAAACTGTTCTTGTATTCGTTTGTAATTATATGGAAAGTACCTAACTTCATCTGCATTGCAATTTCGGCGAACGTCGGATAATTATCAATGTTAATATGGATCATCGTTGAGAAAGCGGGTCTGCTTCCCGTGCAGTCGTTGCGGTTGTTAAGTGCCTTGAATTAAATCAGCAGAAGCTGGGAGCGCAGTTGCTTCGAACTTGCATTGCTAAGTGACAGAATATATAAATTTGAAGCATGCTTTCGAGAGCCTTCACATACTTAATTTGCAATTTCAGTTTGAATATAATCAAAGCCCCTCGTTTCCGCCACCTTTCATGCATTTTCAAGCGCACACTGTCGCTTCGCTCTTGTCGCGACCGATTGGTCGCAGCGTTCGATACCTGCCGGCCGCGGTCGAGCGCGCGGCCAATCGCTGGTCGGCAGCCGAGGCGAAACAATTCTCGCATTGTTTACCGTCGATTGAATGCTCATTAATAAGTTTGAAAAAGCGATACAGCGACAGCTACAAACTGCTGCCGCTCGAATCCTTTCGGAATTCATTAATGCCGCTTCCGAAAGCAACGGAAATATTAATTCGACGCACAATCAAAAACTCATTACTCGGCGTGTTTTGCGCCGAGAGAGAGCTGCAACTTTCAAATTTTAATTAGCTTCAATCGCGCGACGCTTGCGAACGCGATGGCCGACACTGGCGAACGACATCGACTTGGCTCGCCGTTCGCAACACATCGCTCGTCTGTTGCGGAGAACAAAGCGAGTGAATAGTTCGAGAGCCGATCCCAGCTCTTGCTTAGGTTATTATTTGTAAAAAGTAATTTGAAATTAGATGTAATTTCTCTCCATTAGTCGCCGCAGAAAACTGTGCCCGAAGAAAGGCTGCGCAAAGTTAATTTCGGTGTGCGAAATAAGCGATGGATGCGAGCATTGAGCAGCACTCGTGTATAGCCATTAGTGATCGCTAATGGAAGGTATGCCATCGCTGTGATTGATGATGTATCCATCAAATTGTCCGACGTTATTAAAGATTTGAAGAGGCAACGAAGGCGAGAGCGAAAGCGAAAGCGAAAGGTGCAATCAAAATAATAAATTGGCAGCATTAAAACAGATTCGTTCGGGGTAAAGGGTGTTAATGAAGAAGCCGGTGAGAGAGGAGAAGAGAAGAAGTGTATGTAAATAGGGATCACGTTTTGGTGCGAAACTGTTATAAATTAAGTGCAAGATTTGCGCGATTGCGGCCGCGAGCATCATTAATGTAATAACGGTGTTTGGCGAATGTAAAATTTCTCCGAGAATCGTTTTTAAGCGACTATATCATCAAACGCATACACATGCACACATCTTGAAGATAATCTCCTCCCTGTAATAACAATATTCGCCAAAGTAGTTGTTTCACAGAATCACTGCACTGCACTCAGCCGCTACACTGTATATTTCTATCATTTCCACAATGATCATGTTTTCCACTTTCGAAGCCTATCATTTGCTTCAAAAGAGGAGGTCACCACTAAGTTCCAAATTATTCTTTACACGAAATTTTTCGCCTTCGTTCAAATAACTTCTTAACGACCATCGCTTTGGCCATCGCCGAGCCGCGAGAGCCAGCCATTCTTGTTTTGATATCGCACTCTTGCAAGTAATAAAGAAACTAAACATTGCGAATTGCGAAACGCTCAATTTTGGTTTAAGTGCACTGCACATAGCACATAAGCCACTTATGTGTTTAAACAAATAGCTATGGGCTTCAATCAAACGCTGCTCGTCCGATCTGCGCCGCACATTTTTGCTGTGCGGTTTTCGTATTTTTTGTCCTCAAATTACGCGAAATTGCGTTCGAGAAAATGTGTGCAGCAAACGATGTCATCTTGAAGAAACTGCTGCACTGAAGCAAGCAATAAAGCGCACCTTATAATTAGCGTTGTACTTTGTTGTACTATTTGCACAGCATTAAAGGGAGAGTCCGAAAAGGTAGAAATTAACGAAATTTCAAGGTGTGGTCACTCGCTTTTATGATGTTGAATAATTTTTTCAATGTGCGATTTAATAGAAGAAGCAATTATAATCATTGCCTGCTGTACGATGTAATTCATCACTATAACTATGATCACTGTGCGAGTGATTCCGAGCAGCACACACTGTTTCCAATTTTTTTTCTCCGCCGATTTTGTTTTTCAATATTAGTCGCGAAGTAAGCCAAGTGAAACTACGCTTCTGTTTAAATGATACTTGGCTCGTACTCGCATTAATACTCAAAAATGAGAGTTAAGTTACGGAACAGAGATGATTTCGCTTTTAATGGGATATTGTGTCACACGTTACGTTGCTATGATTGATGCTCCGCTATCTTTCGCCTTTAATGTTCAAAATTTGATTCCGTCGCGCGCTCACTCGCGCTCTCGCTTTGCCTATACGCGTGAACGCAGTAACTCAAACCTACTTTATTTGCCTTAATAGCTGCGGCAATACTTTAGACAATATGACGACACTTTCGATCACATGCCTCCTCCTCGAATTCAGCAACGAGCATTCACCATTCGCTGCATCGCTGCTGATGAAGCCCCGAAAGCGATAATCGACACTTTGATCCGTGAAGCGCCTGAAACGAGACTTCATTTCAATTTCTTCGGCATTTCTCGAAAATGGTGATTGCTTCTCTGCAGCCGAAGCGAGCGAGTGCGGCGCATCCTTTTCGCAAATTGCACAGCACATCGACGCCGCGTCGGAAACCGTTTGTGCGCTCACGTCCGAGCGAAAAGTGAACCCGTCGCACTCGCGCAGCGCGGATACATCGTGCATTGTCGCCGCAAATAAACGCTCAATTAATTTGCATGCTATTGTTTTTTATGCGAATACAAATTTAAACATTGCATAATAAAGTACAAAAACATGTAAATCACTATTTATGAAATACGAGACTTAATAGTATCATTTTCGGTACACACTTAATCAGAGCGATTTTCTTTTTCGCCTTCCGCTGTTTGCATTGCTTTTTTATCTGTTTTGAAAAGCAAATTCGAGCGAAGCAAAGCCGAAAACAATGACAAGATCGCCGAGCGCTCGTGAATCACTTGAAGGCGAAATATGCGAAATGGCGAGGCGATTTAAAACGAGCAGCGATCGAACACAATGTGTTGGTCATTGTAACAGTTTGCGAGCGAACGATTTCACCGCCGATAAGTAATACGCGCTGTTAAGTGGAGTAACGATCGAATCACTTTGCTGTTTAAAAAGTTTGTTTGATTGAAAAAATGGTTTTCGCTTCTCTTCTCTGCACACACAGGCTACGCGGCGGTGGTGCGGTTCGTGCTGTCAAATTGTAAACCTCGATTTCACAGTTTAACATAAGTCATGAGGCAGCATCTGTTTGCAGTGATATTAAATTCTCATTATTAAAATTCAAAACATCGGACTTTTACTGTTTTATTATGAATAAGTCAACAGATTCGAGAAGCGCAGAGATGGAGAAAGAGGAAGAAGCGATCAATGCTTCAAATGGTTAGACAGAGAAATGAGAACGCAGCGCTTTGAAAACACATTTTTCACAATAAGCCGTCGACAAAAAAATGTTTGTTCTTTATTACGCCATTAATAGTGAAATTTTTTATTTTCTGTTTTTGAAAGCGAGCAAAAATGCGCTTCTTTGTCGACTGTAATTGCGCCTCGTTTTTGAAATATTAGCGATCGAAAGCGAAAAAGATGAACGAGTGAAGAAGAAGAAGAAGAGGCATCAGTGGCAGCAGTAAAAAAATTTTCTTGTTTCTTCGACGACGAAATCGGCGTAATTTGAACGCTGCGATCGCTTTCCGCATTCAAAGCGTTTTTACACACCAACTCAAGCGGCGAACCGATCCATGAATGCATCTCGATTTACATATAAATATAATTAGAGCGCTTTTCATATTTGTGCGCGCGTGTGTGTAAACAGTAACAAGATTCTGACAGCAATAGATTAGGTTTTCGGGTTGAACCCAAAAAATTGCTCGCTGTTCGCCTTGTGTGCACGACGCGAATGCAATGCGGCGAAATGGCTTTGCAGGGGACGACAGTTTGTACGTATTGCGATACGTGTGTGCGTCGTTTTCGCGAAGAGTCGCGGCTTCTTTTGTCTTTTCAGTCGCGAGAAAGCGAAAAAATTTGCATACAAATTATATGCACACTCATATTCCCCGACATTCGAACACAGAGGCCGTATTCGATTGAGAAATGGTGGAAGACAGCGAAGAAGAAGAGAAACACGCGCGCATTTGGTATGCGAGCGGAAAGAGAAAGAAGTTTCGCGAAAAAATTTGTTGACAAGAAATTCGACGCTGGTTAAAAAAGTTTCATAATCTTCGCTCCAAAAGCGAATTCATTTGTAAGAAGCAAACGGCGTGCAAAGCGTAAATTCTCGATGGAGTGTAGACGCGAGTGAGAGCGTGAAGCGCGGAGAGAGCGAGAAGAAAAAGCCGAATTAACTGTGAAAAGTTAGAACGCGAGCTGCGGTCGCTTTTCGGGTGAGTGTATTTATTTTGAAGCTACGTACGAATGGAAAACTTCTTTTTCAATTGGTTTAAAGCGAATTTCAACTCCTGTGTGAATTGAGCACAGTTCGGCAGCTGTGCCTCAATCTTCGCCAAATTTTTCCTTATTACAGCGTCTATTGATGAGAGGAAAAGGAAAGAGGAGATTGGGACGTGCACACACACACACGCACACATAGATTCGAGCCTTGAATTTACATCTCTGTTAGCTGTGTTTGAGTAAGTTGCAAATCCCAGTGGTGTTTTCTATGCAAATTGCGCGAACAGAAAAGTTGGGAATTAAATTTTGTTGGCGTCTATCTTTATACATACTTTAATACAATAGAGCGAATGCACAACGTAGAAGAGCTTGTGCACAGCGAAATTTTCACGCTCCCTCTCCACTTTCACTGCACTCTCTTCTAATTTCTTCGCCGCTTTCGTGCAAATGTCTGCTAGTTTTGCGTATTTGGACTGCGAAAGAACTCAACTTCTTCGTGAAATGATGAAAGCGACGCGAGCACGCAATCGTCGCCTCTTCTCGTTTTAAACACAATTTAAAGTGCGAAAATGCAAAAAGTGTTCAATTTGTATTCACAGAATTAAGCGCTCTTTAACGGCGACGTGTCAGTAACGAACAGCAAACAACTCATTAGCCATTGAATTATGTGCACGGCAAGAGCCAACGCAACGAACGCGAGCCTCCAAATTTGTGTCAAACGCTTCTGCTCTTGGCTAAACTCGCTCCCCTTCTGCACGCTCACCGTCGCTTTTGGTCCGCTTGCTGACCGTCCGAACAATGGCGTGTTCGCTGCTCCGGACAGCAACGGTTTGCGCGACAATTCTTCAGAGAAGTGGTCGCAAAAACGGTTGAAAAACGGTCAAAAAATATTCATGATTGCTGAGCAAAGCAAAGCGGATTGCGGCCCGGTTTCCGGCGCTTTTCACGTTGCGAAACGAAACATTGAGCTGTGAAATCGGGCGAAAGCACATCTATGACCAAAAGTAATCGCTTGCGGACACAAATGCCTCGCACCCCTCGCGAACCATTTAAACACTGAGCTGCTCGCTTTGCTTTGCCAAATTTACATTTTGGCTTTAAGACCAAGATTTAGTGGCAAACAATGCGAAAGTGAGCAAAAACATAATGGAAACGTTGTACTTGTTTCAGTGAGGCGACCTGCTCGCGAAGAATGGCCCGAAAAGTGGCCGAGTACGAAAAGCAGTGTCGAGTTTCGCCGCGAAAAGCGCATTGGATTTGATTATTAGTTTGTGCAGCGAAAGGCAATTACATACGATAAATAATAAAATCTGTCAACGAGTGCACCCAATTGTTAGCGGTGCGTGTTCGGGACACTGGCGAACGTCGGGGGACGCGTTTAGCGCGGCGGCGATCGAGTAAATCGAAGGGCTCGTCGCTCGGCTCTTTCTTCTTCAGCCCGACCCCAGTCGCATTTTCTCTCTCGCTCTCGCTTCTCTCGGAGTGAGAAAGCGTGAAATTGTTGGTGAATGTGTCACATTGAGTTTACATTTAGTGCTGCACTCCTCTGTGAACTGCTTTTCTCTTTCATTCGAATCGCTCGCATCAAAAGCGAGAAAAGTTGTCGCGCGTTTGCATAACACGCACACGATTGTTTCATTAATCCAGTGCCAAACAAATGTAGCGCACAAAAGTGACACAAATGTGTCCGAATGCGGGGCGTGCACAGCGACTGCTGCAATCCTTTTCTCATTACGCGCGACACTGCGATCTTTTGTGGCGAAGAGCGCGGGCACATTTGCGGAAATTTATGTATTTTGTCGCCTTTGCGACGCTTAATTTGGAGTCGGGAAGAGCGTGAATGGAGATTATTTCTACTTCTTTCGCGCGGAGATGTTTCATTCTTTTGTGCGCGAAGAAATAGTTTTACTTTTCTCGCGTTGACCCCGACTCGAGACACCGGAGCACAAAGCGGCCATTGTTGGCGCTTTCGCTCGCCGTCGGACAATGCAGCGAGATTGGATAAGGAATTGAATCGAGCGCGTATAACAATTACTCATTGCATTGAAAGCTCGGTGCATCACTTTTGTTAGTTCTGCTTGTTGATGGCGAACAATAAGGAGTAAAAAAACATTTTCCAATCACTTTCTTCCCCGGTGTCGTACTTCATAAAAGGCGCACACAGTGCGGAGAGAGCGAAATGCGCGTTTCACTCTCGGGACTAATTTGTAAATTGCTTATTTGTATAACCCGAGTTTCGCATCAATTCTGCGGGGCGAGGAGACGTCCAAACGTTTGCGCTGCTTTTCTCTCGCGTTCGTTCGCTAAAAAAGCAAAGCAAACAGAAGCAGTCACCGCTACTGAAGCGAGGCTCGGCTTCGCACCAAGATTAATTGTCGGCGACAATGGATGGGTATGGATGTTCGCTGCTCGGCGCTTGGTTAATGCTCGGTATACCTCACTGCAACTGTGACTAATTCGCTCCCCAAACCGATACCTTATTCCCGATCTAACGGCGACTGCAATGATGTTGATGAGATTTGCTGTTTAACGCTTTCATCGCCGAGTTACTTTTAAGCGAATATGCGGCGAATGGAGTTCGATGATTGCACCCCATGGAAATGGCGTGCAGTTTGTTCGACGAGCAGAACGAGTCCGAAAGCGCATTTAGCAGCGGCAGCAGAAGCAGAGAAGTTTTAATAAGATGTGTTTTGCAAACGCAGAGAGCAAACGTACAGTTAAGCGAACGGCATTACTGAGCCGAGATGCTGATAAATGATTCTTAAATAACACTGAATTTGTCATTTATTTTGCAGGCGAGCATCGAAACAAGGCTGCCTTTCGATCGCGTTTTACCGAAAAAAAGATCCATTTTGCGATGCTCTACGTCGAAAGCAACTCTGCATTTATTCCTCTTCTCTTCGCGTGCAAGAAAACGAGCATCGCTTTATGCTCAACGCTTATTTCCTGATGACGTTTACCGAGTAATGGGCAATAAGCAAGTAATCAACTGCCAAAGGGACGACTTATAACTTAATCTACCCTTGAACTCGAATAGATCTTTGCTGCGAGAATTACGTTCGCTGTTCGAGCAAATTAAAGGTATTGCAAGGCTCTGCTCTACATCTCCGAGCTCGTTGAAAGCTTTCGCTGCTCGCATCTCATTTCGAACGAAAACAAACGTTGCGTAATGAAAGAGAATCGCGCTCGTCGCTCATTGATATGCAAAACTTTAGCGGCGAATTGATCCATTTTCGACACTATTTACTCTCTTAATTCATGTGCCGTTTCTGCTGCCGCTGCTAGCACACACACCAGCAGATCTGCTTCTTTCCCGAGTTTGCGAAAATTCGAATCAAAGTTAGTATACATGGACGGATAGCGTGCTTCGACTTGACTCGCTTCTCGCCAGAAAAGCTAGAGTTTAATGAAAAATTCATGAGATGTTCTTGAACGCGACTTGGGGTCCATTCCCGTAAAAAGCAAAGACTAAACTAAAAACTGTTGGAGTCCTCTCTTCACATCAAACTTTGATTGCAACGCTATCCGTAAAGAAAATCTCATCTCTCTTTTTTCAGCAGCTATATATAAACATATTTCGAGACTTCCTCCAATCGATGTCCACAAGTGTATGAATCTTTGTCGAGAGCAGTTCGTTAATAAGTTGTACACGCGGCGAGCGATGCGGCCATTGATTGCGGATGAAAGAAGTGCAATGCGCTTTCATTTCGGCGGTCGAAATGTAGAAATAATATTGAATAAATGGAGGCGAAGTGGTTGGCGAGAGCATTGTGGACGGCAGAAAGCGCGAATTAAAAAGCGCTGCGAAAGCAAGCGAGCGAGCGCTGCCAATTTTTTGCTCTCTTCACTTAATACTCAGCCGCTTTCGCTGCTTCGGTACATTGTGTAACGACAGAAGCGTAATGTGCAGCAAAGTGAATGTAATGCTCTGTCAGCATATAAAAGGCGTGAGACGAATATTAGGAGAAAAAACGATAGGTACTTTCGTGCATTCGCTGCTCCCAATCGTGGCTGTCGCACGCACACATTCAAACCACGCTGCAGCATTCCACTCCACTACCATTCCAGTTGCGACTCCGGCGTTGCAGCACAAAAGAATAGTTGGCGGCTTAACGCATACAACACTTCTTTCGCGACGAGATTTGTCGCGGAAACTGAGTGACGAAACTGAATCCGACATCCGACAAGCTGATGGCTGTGTTCAGTGCATGAAGCAGCAGCGATTGCGAAAGCCTCGGCAATAAGCCTGCCGAAAAGCAGCAGCGGCAGCAGATATCTTGATCAATGTTAATACGGTTGTGTGCATTTCCATTCGAAGCGAACATTTTAAGCTCTGTACATTTTGCTTGCACGCAACGATAGCGATCGGCGGCGAAAATTTTGTCTCTCGTTTCACGTATCGCAGAGCGGCGACATTTTCGTCCGAAACGCTCATTCTCGATGTAATCTTTTCATAACGTTTTCGCGAATTATTTGTCGCCGCAAAAGTTGTTCTTTCTTTCGTGAAGCGCATCGCAAAATGACTATCAGCCTGCGTTACGTCAATCACCGGTCGAGTTAACCACCCGCTGCCCAAATTCTAGACGTTGCGATCTTTTTCGCCAACTCATTCGAGTTTTGTTTGATACCCGATTTGACGGCAACACGCGGCGAAACTGGCATTGAATACGGATATATTTGAACCGAGCGTCCGCACCCAAAATAATGATCGCTCAACCTTTTTCGGGTATTTTGCGAGCTTATTTTGAGATGATATCGAAGCGAAATGTCAACAACCTTTTTTATACGGCGCACTTGTATGCAGCATGCTACGAGCTCTGCCGCTGCAGTGTGCACGGTGTCTCGTACAGGCGCAACGTAGTGTGCCGAGGACGAAACGCATAAGGGTTTACATGTACGACAACAGCACGCATACCATTAATCTTCGCATCAGCCACATCAACACAAACTGAGACAGTGACAAGAGTTTGCAAGCGAGTTTGAACGGTCGGCGGGCGCATCGTTCATCACAAGCAGCTCTGAGGTCACTGAAGGGTCAGTCGTAGCGAGCAGCGAAAGCTTTGAACGCAGGCAGAGAATTCAAATTTATTAAGCTTGAGAAGAGCAGCGATTCGAATGTCAGCTGCTTCTAACCGCGAGCTGTAAACTACCGTGTTCGCCAGATTTCAATCTCGACTCGCTTCGAATCTGAATTTAATCAACTTAATCAAAAGAAAAAGAATTGCAAGAGTTTGTGTGCGCTGGATGGCGAGGATGCTACGAGTGCTGCAGTACTTGAGTTGGCTTGCTTCACGTGCTGATAACGAGCAGCTTGCATCCATCCATCATTTTCAAGTTAAACAATTAGAGGCTCATATCTACCTCGACTCGACTCCAACTTTTGCATAATGCAGTACGCAATAACGAGCAACTTTGCTCGCCTCTTCCACAACCAAATCGCTCTTGCGGTGGTCTTTCGACACACACGCATACACATTCAGCACAACAAACAAACAAACTGGCGAAATAAGTAGCGGCGTTTATTGCCGAGTGAGTATATGCAATGAGCAGTTTCGCTGCTGTTACAATGAAGTGAACAAAAGCTCGAGTAAAGTGAGCGACTCGAGCAGCCCACCGAATTGCACTTCATTCGAGTGTACTTAAATCGCTGCTCAATTACTTTCTATTAGACATGGAAAAGGTGGAGATGTGTTTGCTCTGTTTTTGACTCGAGCATCGCGTCCGAAACTTTCTTCATCGCTCTCTTCGCGAGCGCTGTGCGTATTTAATTGATACTGGCGCAGCTATATACGCCGTGAAGTGCACTACACAATATGTGAGTGTGCATCGCTTTTGTGAAGTGCGGTATATTGGAGCAGAGATCGCATTTAACAATAAACAAGCGCATGTCTCACAATTCACCAATAAAAAATGATGCTTCTTATAATTTATCGATTGCCGACAACCAGAAAACCAAGTGCGAAAAAAGTCGCGCTGTCGGTACAGCAGCGCGCTATAGAACACCGCAGTGTGCCGGCTCTGGTCGCTCGAGTGCAACTCTGCTCGCGAGGCGAAACAAAATGGATATTCGTATAAAGGCAAACACGAAGAAGAAGCGAAACACACTTTTGCTAGAGTGAAGCAATTTATAATTCAACGATTATTATAATTAGAAAGAAGAGAGACAGGGCACAGTGAATAAAGAGCTTCGCTATGCATGAACACAAGCTTGAAAACTGAATACACAACACAGCTGGAAAATATTTGCAGCGAAATATATATTCTACGCTTTATATAAAAAGCCATTTAAACTCAACTCATAATCATATTTTAATACCAAAGCGCGCACCGCTGCGAACCATGCCCGGCCAACACAATGCGCTCGCTGCCTGCCTCGATAAATATCACGCACTGTCCTCCGGACGAGTCTTTCTCATTGTCGAAAAACGCTTTTCTCTCTTTCACTCCAACTCTCAACAACTCACTTTTTAGCCAAATCCCTTTTTATTGCAAACTATCTGCTTTAATGGACCGAGGCGCACAAAAGCATCGTCTCATCTGGCTGAGTAGCTCGCATTTTCTCGCCTCTTTTAAAACATTCAAAGCTTTTAAACGATTGCATTCGATTGTAAAACGTTGCGAAATGAAAATGACGGTGGGCGGAAAAGAAAAAAGAAAAAAAAAACTGTCGCAGTGGTTTTACATGGACGATAAGTGACAATGTTTGACCAGCGAAAAAATTTATACAAATCGAGTCCACAAATGTCGAAATGCGTTTATTGCGTTATTTGACGACGGCGGTGGTGATGGTGGTGGTGGTAAGCGCCGAGAGTGAGTGAGAGAGCACTAATCTCACGAGATTTTTTTGGAAATTAGGCTAAAACTAAGTTTACTTTTTGAGTGAAAGTGGAGCATAGTTTTCAAAATTGAAGATTCACTGTTATACACATTGGCCTGCAGTCATCGACGGGAAAGTTTTACGAGTTTGAACTTCGATTGAAGAGCGAAAATTTTTTCGCGGACTTGAATCGGGGCTAAATTTGAGGAAAAATATTAGATTTCCTCTACTTTTTTTCACTATTCACCAACGTTCGCCGTCAGCATTATTAACGTTATCTTCTTGCCACTTCTTTAAAAACCGAACGAGAGAGAGAGAGAGAGAGAGAGACGAAACGGGCGAAAGCGAAATTAGCATTTCGGCTTCTCTATAAAATTCAATTTGTATTTCAAGACAAGGTTTTCAAATTGATGTGATGGTTGCTGAGTTGGGAGTAAATAATTGAAACGTGCCTCAGAAGAAGAAGAAGATGAAGCGAAGACTGATTGATTTTGTGTGTTCGCTTTTTTTAAAAATTAATATTTTCAATTTGGAAAAGAAAAGAGGGAAAGTAACAAATTGGAACAATCGCTTTGCCCGCACGCCGAATTAAATGGAGAGCCGAAGCCATTTGCGGTGGCAGAATTCTCGCCGGTCGCGCGCGCGTTTTAATTTTCTCTGGAATTGAGTTAAGCAATGCACGCACAGAGCGACATTTATGAGTGCATACACATAAAATACACGAAGATACTTAACGTTTTTTTGCTTTCTACATCGCATTACATGCGATGTATATAAATAATTTATTGCATTAATTTGACAGGCATTCGTAAACGAACGCAAATTATTGACCGCCGCTGAGAGTAATTTAAAAATAAAGTAAATTTTACAATTTTTAAGGAGTTTTCGCGGCTTGAGGTGTGCGAATAGTGGTCCAAATCGATCACAAGCCGATCGATGGGGCCGAGTGCTGTGCGAGGCTGGCGAAGAAGAGTAATGCTGCTGCCGCTGCTAGTAAATAAATTGTGGCGCTCGGCACTGAAGCGAAGGAGAAGTGAAAGGATGGAGGAGATGAGCCACATAAGTAAACCTATAAATGGCCTGGAGTGAAGCGACGTTTAATGAATTCGCGAGAATCAATTTGATGCATAATTTTGGGAAGAAGACGAGTTCGGCGTAAAACAAAGTCAAACTCGAACGTGCTGTACGCGCTGCGTGCAAATCGGTTGGCTGTGTGCAGTTGACAAAGCGCTAGTCTGAATGAGAGTGTGAAAAGAAAGCGAGAGCGGAGACGCCCGTTTTAATCACTGGTTCGAGTCGATTAATTATATTGATTAGAATCAGAGTTCTTCTTCTTGTTTCGCTTCTTCTCGGCGAAATAAATTTCAGGCGAAATTTATTTTTCGGTCGAGCAGTGAATAGAAACAGATTGAAAAGTGAATTTGGCAACACCGGTGCGTCGAGCACCGAGGTATCGCCGAGGATTAATCGTGCATCTCGCTCTCACTCTCTTTCCAATGGGAACCATTCTCGATTTCATCTGATCGCAGTGTGTCGAGCTATTTATAAAAGCAGGCGGATTACGATTGCCGAGGATGCTTGACCTAAAAATGGTTTCAAGTTTAAATCTGATTCTCAAACGTGATCTTCGGATGCGATGCTTTGCGTATAAATGGCAGGACTGAACTTAAAGAAGATATGTCAATAGCGGCTGTGATTCATGCAAACATACAGGGAGACGCTCGTTGGTCGTTCTTTGGTGAGTGCACCGATCAAAGACCTCTCGCTCGCTAAACCCACACAAACAGTGAGTGAAGAAGCGAGGCGCACACACCAGGGACCATTACATCGTCGGCTTATCTCGCTCGCATCCGTTCGGACGCGAGCGAGCGTCGGTCGTCGCTGCGGAGGCAGAAGCGAAGGCGACGTGCGAACATCGTCGCCATATGTCAATTGTTTCTTCGGCTTCGAGACACGAATTATTTAATTTTCAACAGCCTCGAAGAAAATCATCGCCGTGTTTAATCATCTCGACACACTCCGCACAGGGCCACACTTTTAAACACCTGCTATTAATAAATACCTCGCATCTGGTATCTGCTCCAAGATTGATTAATATTATGTCAACAATTAAATTAAAAATTGCTGAAGAAGAAGAAGAAGCGATCGCTGTTTTTGTCTTACTTGGGGCCAAAGCAGCGAAAAATGATCGTCGCTGCGAACGCGAGCCGCTTTTTGTTGTGCGCAAGAAGAAGACGAAAATCGGAAAGATTGCGTAATTGATTGAGTGCATAGGAGAGCAGTGGTGCAGCTCCCATTGTTACTGCAGGTTTGTGTATAATGAATCTTCCACCGCAGGGATTAATGAGCCATTTAATTGAAAACAGTGCAAATTTATTTCGCCTCATTCGCCGAGTGGCGAAGAAGAAACAAAGAAGCGCGAGGATGACGACTCTATACACGGCGAGCGACAATGGCCACATCTAATCACTGACGATTCATCACAATTTCTGGTCGCTGGCAAAGTCGACTATCACAAGCTGTAATTAAAGGTTTCGCTGTACTCGGCTGGCAATGCAAACGAAGCGAAATTGCGCTCTTACTCGACAGATGCAATGTCTATTATTGTTCGCCGTACACTGACAACTGTTACTTAACAATATGATGGAAGAGACACAAGTAGAATGTAATGAGCGCCATTGCTGCCGCTTCAGCTCGTCTCTCGCCGTCATCGCACCTCTTCACTGCGTACCAGCAAATGGCTGCTTGTGTGGAGCGAAAACGATGAATTTGTTAGAACGCAATTGCGACTCGATTATAATTAGCGCAAAACATGTAAACTCAACTTACGTTTAACATTTTTATTGCGTGCGACTTTCTTTCTACTGAACAAGCTTTTCGCTATCGACTGCTCAAGACGAGAGGAAATACACTAAGCACCATTTCAAGTGAACTCGCACTACTCTCTCGGATTCCCCATCGCGATTCCCGTCAGCGCTCAGTGGCTCGGTGTCTAATTTACTGTGCAGTTTAATTTTCGAGCAGCTCGAATTTGAAATTTAGGCCTTGAGAGCGAGCGAGTGAGAAAGGGGAGAGCGAGAGGAAACAATCGTCATTTCTGCCTCGATTCAGCGATTAGCTGAGGTGAGACACCGATTACAATGCATTAACCAGCGACTCTTTCTCGCTTCTTCTTCTCACTTCTCACTTCTTGAACTCGTAGCACCGGCAGGCGAAGCAGACTGCGGGGCTACAGTTGGCGCGATTAAACGCGCTTCACTCCCAATTGCATCTCGCATACCTGAGTGCATGCTTATCGATGCTTTCGTAATTATTTTTAGGAAAAACAGAGTGAGAAACGAGTTTCTTTTAATCGCGGTGTAAATGCCATCGCCGTCGACAGCAGCAACAACAGCAGCAGCCAATGCACGGCCGGCCAGCGATCGCTGTGCAACGCGTTGCACACAAATACACACACACACACAAATACCTTAGCTGGTGAACCGTTCGATCAACCCTTTGTTGCGAACAATTGCGAGCGAGCAAAGTGCAGTTAGTTGATGATGGCTTCGTGTGATCAATAAACGCAGAGCCGTTTAATGCATGCAACGAAAGCGTAAGCGAAGTGTTGGCAGCATTCGAGATTTGATTTCGTTGCAGATCTCAGCAGTGAATAGAAGATAGATTTGCAGCGATCGAGTTCACTCTATTCGCAACATCTGCAGAAGCTGAGCTTTATTTGCGTTTCTTGCTCGTCCAAATGTTTGTTAACTGTTTCGCTGCGACGGCAAGCACCGCGCTAATGACTAGTTGCTGCGAGAAGAAAAGAAAGGCAAAATCGTACGATACCTCGAACCGAGGAGGAGTAGTTGGCGGTCGAAGAAGCAGATTACTTTCACCAGCACTTTTCAGCATCATTTTCGCTCACAAACTGGCGTTACACAGCAACAAGTACAGGCAACAGCGGCAGCAACAACAAGCACAGCGAACACATTCGAACGCACTGTGTCCGCGTCCGTTTTCCGCCCGCGACCGCGACCGCGTTCACTTGGAGAGCAGCACACAGGTTGGAGGTTGGCGAGAAGAGAAGATGAGACGATAAAATGCACAATGCGAAGTGGTCAGAAAATGAAGAAAGAGTAAAGTGCGAGAGCAGTTAACAGCCATCTCAGCCATCCTGCGTTTAGCTTCTGTTTCTCAACGAACACAGAGACCGTTTTGGGTGTGTAAAGCTCGTACCCGTTATGTATGCAAAACCATCGTTCTGCCGATGCGACGACATTAGCAATTGAAATGAAGAAGTGGTGGAGCTCTGCTCTTGGGAATCAGTTACTCTTGTAACCAGCATTAAAGCCTCAATACGTCCCACTCCCCGATTAATATTTTATAACGTGTTGTTCGAGCTTAAGCGAAGAAAACTCGAAGAAATTTCGCGTCTTTTCTATGCCGAACCATTGGTCAAACGTGTGTGCTTTGCCTGCAAATTACTCCCGTGGACTCTTTGCGCTCGCTGCTCGCTCGTGAAACGAATGCACAACTTCTCGCTACCCTCGCCGCATTCGCATTCATGCCGCTGATGTGTATGTATGCGTGAGTGTGCATCGAGAATATCAACTGCCTTCGACTGCAATCAACAGAGGCGAAGAAGAAGCGGCGACTGGCGAAGAAACTCGAAGAAAAACAACAGAAGCACCAGTACGCCGTTTATAATTTTGCTGCGCACCATATTTATTATTTATTGTTTGCGCGGGGAGCCCGATGCAAATTAAGTGCAATCCATTTCTGCTAAGAAATTGCCGCGTTTTTATTTTCAACCGAGCACCGCACACTTTATTGCTTCTAAATTCGTTTAGCCACAACGCGCATCGCACATCTCCGCTGCGTTCGCACTGCACATAGCCATTACTCAGCATCGGCGGCAACCCTGCACGCGCGCGACCGGAGACGACCGCGACGATGATGGGGTTGCAGATCGCTGTTCGCTTTGCCTCGCTCTTCTCGCCTGCCAATTAAACATGAAAAATTGGCGCTCATCTATCTGGCTCGTCAGTTGGCGCGCTTCTCCGCATCCATGTTTAGCTTCTTGATCGCATTATTTCGACGCGCGTGAAAACGCTTCGGAAATTTGCGCTCATCCGCAGCGATGAGCAGAGATCGCGCTCGCGCTTCGAACCGCTGCTTATGGTGCTGCTGCGATGACGAGCGCAGATCGCAGCGAAGTACTACTACTGCCAGTGAAAAGCCACAACGCGTGGAATATTTAATCAGTTTTAAAGGAAGAAGCGCATAGCAAGAATCGATAAGCTAGAAAAATTGCGTACGGCGATTCGAGCGAAAGAGACGTCATACCGAAGCTCATCGAATGTAATTCGATTTATTTTCGCGTTCGACAACTCGCGCAAAATCTTCCGACTTCTCACGCATCGATCAAAACTCGCATTCACACGCCAAACTGCGGCCGCGTGTCCGCATTCATTGTGCACAAAAGCGAGCGAAAGAGAGAAAGAAACAATTGTGAAAAGTGTGGAAACAATTTTCGCAAATTTGCGTGCGATTTTCGCAAAAAGCTGTAATTTAGTATCGAGAACTCGCCTTTTCCACATCTCGATCGCATCGCAAAGATACGCTCAAATACAATTGTGCATCGCTTCGTGTGCGCACATTTTCGTACGAAAAGTTGACTCGAAAACATTTCTCGCCGTCGAGAGACTAAACGCAGACGAGAGAATGCTCGCTGTTAAAGCAACATATCATTTTGTAAAACTTTTTTTCGAGTTAATGAATCGTTGACACGCGACATCGGTTCGCATATTTTCGCTGCACTGGCACGCCGAGTCTAACCGCGCGCGATTTGCGCGACACTTAATCTTGATTCTTGTCGCGCGAAGCGGACTCATTTTTCAGGGCACTTGACCCACCGCGACCGGAGTGGGCGGTGACGAGTTGAGGGCGCTTTCGGCACCGGTGCACGGCGCGAGTGTCGATGCGTCGTCGTCACCGCGCGTCGCGTTGGTTCTCGACGCAGACACTCGCGCGGCGAAGAGAGGGCGCCACGCGTGCTGCCGAGCGATTAGGCAATCGATGGATTGCGTTTGATTGCGGCCAAAATGCGGAAAGTGTGAAGAAGAAAAGCTCGTTCAGTGTTAGCGCACACACACACACACACAGTACACGAGCGGAGAGCGCCGTGTGTGGGAACCATAAAATCGCAGTGTATACTTACTCGCTTAATGGCAAACTATTCTGGTTGTGTGCCCGCACTCGACTTCTGCCCGCTGCTGCTTTCGTTCGCCGAAACTCACCTATCGAAGCGGAGTTCAAAAGCATCCGTTTCGCACTTCTCTCGTGCATTCCTCACGCGCGTTCGGACAGCGGAAAAGGTGGCGAGCAGAAGCGGAATGAAATTGGATGAAATGGAGCAGAGAATTGGCTGCCGCTGCTCGGCAGAAGCGAAGATATCGCACACACACAACTGTATGCGCGCAGTGGTTTGATTAAGTCACGTTTTAAAGCTATTTTCCATTGTAAGCTTCGCTTCGTCTTTAATGTCACTTCGTTTCGACTTTTGGCGCACACAGAACGGCAGAGCGCGAGGGCAGCGAGAAGATGGTAGAAGCGAAGTGTGCGGTTGCCAACATTTGCCGCTTTGCATAGATCGATGCAATTAAAAGCGAGCAGCTAGCGATTCTCTCTGTTTGCGCGCTTTGTTCGCTGCACGCCAAGCCAAACGTGTAATTCGCGCCGCTCTCAATTACGGCTTTAAAACTTCTTTGTTTTACAACTTTGTTACGCAGCGTAACAACCGAAAACACACACATGTGTCCATCTGTTCCTCTCTCGCTCTCGTACTCTTCTTCTCGTTCGGCACGCAAATTTCAACTAAATTTGCAAAACGTGCTGAATGATACACAGCGCGGTGTAATAAATGCCGTTCGCTTTCGCTAATTGAGAGTAATAACGAAAAAAAATGTTCGCCATCAAATGTCAACACGACGTCATATGTAACAATGCAACTGTTTGAAGAGCTTTTCGCTTTCGGCTCGTTCGCAGCGCGTCTGTTTTGTGTGTACAAAGAGCGAAGCGAGAAAAAAAATCAATTTACAATCGTTAAAAAGTATAATTTCACGAAAGAGTTGTCTAAACTGAGGGTATACGGGGCTCGAACGCACGCACATACAAGCAAATACTCAGGGTATCAGGTGTGAATACAGAATGCGAAAACTTACTCAACACTTGAAATTGTTTTCGCTTTCGTCGCTTTTTTTCGACGTTTTCAATATGCAAAGTAGACGGATTTGGTTCACTCATTTATAGCAGTAATCAGTAGAAAAAGCAATTTTTTTGAGGGAACGCGCGAGGTATAATACGCGCGGATTGTGTACAGTTCACGGCCAAACCAACTGCAGCGAGATGCGCTCGTATTTTCATTTTTTTTTTCCTGATGCTTAACAAAAAAAGCGCTCAAACACTAGTGCGAGTGTGGATTGCGAGAGCGTTTTCATTGGCAAATTCGGTTTAGAAGTACAGTGCGCTTTTAATTAAAAATTAGCGGAGAAAACAGAACGGCGGCGGTGTTGAAAAAAGCGATCTTTGTTACTTTGTGACAAAATACAAAACGATAATTTAATTGTGAAGCGTTTTTTGCCGCTGTGTTTGAAATGGAAAAAAAGGCGAATCGACGAACGGTGAAAATGGAGCTTTCTTCTCGACGACGAACAATGAGCATTGGAAGCGCTTGTTGCCGCTTGTTCCGCTCGCTATTTTGCACGGCTCTTTGTTATTAAACGCTCTTTTATATAAACATCGTTTGAAAAACTCGGTTTTTTAATTAACGCAAAATTAAAAATGCAGCGAAAAAAAAATGGCTGAGCCAAGCTTGACAATGATGATAGTCGCGAAGAAGAGAGAACCGTTTTCTGCCTTCTTCCTGTTCGCTTCTAATTTGTATTAAAAAACTTTTTTTATTATTTTCGCAGCTTATTGAAACCAAAAACTAAAACTTGTCAAACTTTATTTGAATTGTTGTGTTGATTTTAAGCTCACGATGCGCATCGAAATAAATAAAATAATAAACTCCAGCTCGCAATTCAATTGAATGACGGTGGTGGGCGCAAATCTTTAGGTTTACGGACCGGTGAATTGTTTAATTAGCTTCTCTCTCTCGCATTCGACGTTTTGCATTATTTTCAATTTAAATTTTTGAATACAAAAAGAGAGGAGGAAAAAAAATGTGCAGCGCGAAAGAAAAGCGCAATTGATCTCGAATTTCGATATACGGCTTCGACCGTTGCTGCCGTAGACAACCGAGAACACAGCCGGTAGAAGAGAGCGAATTTATAATAAAGTAATTGTGTTCAGAGTAATTTGCGAGAACGAGCCTCGAACTTTCTGCGTTCGGCATTAATTATTTTGTCAGACGCAAGCGAGTGTGTTTACAGGTTTGCACACCTTTGTAAATTTATATCACAGACTGTTTGCTTTACCGCTACATTTCACTTTCACAACGCATATCGGCAACGTAGAAACTTGTCAAAGAATTCGTTAAAACACTTACTCGTTCGCAATTAAAAATTCAATTCAAATTTATTTTCTTCTGCTTCGCAACGAACGCTTAATAAGCAAAATTCAAAGTTGGTCAATATATTAAAACGTCGCCGCTTTTCAAATGCATCAGAAGCGAAGAAAACAATTCACTGCCAGACATGTGCACAATGTGTCCGAAAATGTGCAACGACAAGAAAGAAAAATTTGTCACTTGAGTTTGTCCACACCATTTGTTTATGAAATTAACTATCGATTATTTACAATTCGAACGAGCACAGAGAAAACAAATTAGCAGCGTAGCTAGATTAGCTTTCGCGAAAATTCAATTACTCAAATTCAGCGTTGCATTAAAATTAAAAGCGCTTCAATCACTCGTGCAGTGAAATGTTCTCTCGCAATCGATTCTGCTGCATTTATCATTTTACAAACTAATCTCTTGTCCAACGCGACAAATTTTCTATCTAATCTTAAGAATTCCATTCGCTGAATACGTTCTCAGCCGAATTAATCGACTATTTTCCGGTCAATTTCACCGGCTCACCACCGATTTCTAAATGACTCGATCAAATTATTTTTCAATTATATATTCTTCTCTTTTCTCGCTCGATAAGTAAACAACACTCGCGGCTAAACATATTGGTTTCTAGTCAGTTTAAATCTAACAAGATGAGAAAAAAAAGAGTTTCAACCCGAACCGAAGAAAGAAACGGCTTTGGGGCTTGTTTGTGTCTGCTGACCCTTTCTTTCACATTGGTCTCTCGTCGTCGACACTCGACCATTTTTACACCGAAAGCAAAACAAAAATATTTTTATTTCCAGACGTCGTATGTGGTAAAAAAAGGCAGCTGCATCTCTCTCTCACTCTACTTTTCTCTCTCTCTCTTTATTTATCCAATGTATTCTCACCCATCGCTTTTTTCTAACTCAACGACAAAGTGACAAGTAATCGTAATTTAAAAAATTGTGACAATTTTTCGCGAAAATCTAATTTAAATAAATAAAAAAAACTTTTTTTCTCGAATTCAGACGCAAAATGAGGGTTTGGTTGGAGCGAAAGAGATTGAGTGAGTTAGTCAAATTGAAATTAAATTAAATCGCAATTGGAGCGAATTTGCAGCTGTAGCGATGTCGATTAAACGATCGTTTGTTGCTAGAAATTTATATGCGATCGATAATAAAAGCAGATTGAAAAATAATTTTTTACATACACAAAAGCTTGAGAAAGCAAAAATAAAATTGGAGTGTGCGATGCGTGTTCGTAATGTAAGTAGGTAAGCTGTGTTACGTTGCGAGTGCGTGTGTATTAAGTTGAAACATATTTTTTGATGTAATAATGTTAAATTTCCATAATTTACCCTCATTTGTGGTGTGTTTGTGTCTGACAAATGTTGAAATAAATACATTTCTAGCGCGCAATAATGAAGCTGCGTTCTGCGCTCGATTCGGAAAGCGAAACAGCCAAGTGAATGGAGGCACGAGCTGACGGCGAGAAAAGTGACCAGCGAAAATGAAATGATGATGATGATGATCGTAATAATGGCTTTGAATTGAGGCACAAATGAAAATTAAGCTTCGAGTTGAAATGCTTTGCTCTACTCGTTTTCGCAGCACTGTCCATATGAATGAAATAAATGAATGAGCGAGTGAATGAAATTGAAGTGTACGCAAGTGAGTGAGTGGTGTGTACGCGAAGAAAATTTGATGAAAACACTAGAAATCGGTTTGAGGGCAAAATGCGAAACAGCAATGAATAATTGCATTAATAATTTGGTTTGAATTGAAAATTTTTTTATCGACAGCAGGTTTTTAAAATGATAGAAGAAGCAGAGGAGAAAGTGCCTTCGAGCAGCAGCAGCATCTTCACCGGCACCGAGCGGCGTTTGATATGAATCGCCTTCAATTCGACGAGCTGAAGCAGAAATTTTGATTTGATTAAATTAAGTAAATGGTAATGATGGCAATTGTTAATTAAAGTTGAGTGCATATCTTTTGCTCGTTATGAACGGCAGCAGGAGCAGCGAAAGCGTGAAGAAATAAATTCGCAGCGTTTAATTTATTGATCATTGATTTTGGGAGCATAGTAAGTGCTCGCCTGCTGCTGCTGCTCTTATAAAGCACACGCAACGGTAGAAAACAAAGATGAACATTAAGATGTCTCAGTTAATTTCAATTGAAAATACAGCAGCGCGTTAATGGTTGAAAGCACACGAACGTGTGTTCATTACAGCGAAAACGCATTAAAACAAATCTGCGAAAATGCGAGAAGGTGAATGAAGACGAACACGACCAGCTCGCAAGTTGGTCAGCTCGGTGCTCGATAGATCGTCTTCTTCATCTGCTTCTCAGCTCGTTAATTGCTTCGCCATTAATTCGCTCGAATCGAGGGGAGTGCGAGCGACGCTTGTTAACCAGCATTAACTCGCTGCTTTCTAAATTGACGCATATTGCGGGGAGAAAGCACAACGACGCGCACCTCTTTCTCCTCTGCTCGCCGCTGCTGCTCTACTCCTTTAAATCGTCGCCAAGCACATAGCAAATTGCGATTTGACCAAAATAACGAATTACAGCAAATAAGCGCCTGTTAAGCTTAATGATCAGTGCACAGCGTTCCGCTCCTCCACGATGCGAACCAAACTTGGCTTCTCCTGCTCGATGCGCTGTCTGTGTGCAGCATTTGATCAAATGAACGATTTATTCAAGTTTTATGCGAAACTCTCGGCGGTGAGCGCAATTTATTTGCGAGCATTGATTCAAATTGTGGGAAACGATCGACGGAAGAGCGAGTCTGACAGCGGCCAGTACGCTATCTTCTTCTCTCTCTCTCTATAGCTGCACTGATTTTCTCAGGCAAACTTCAAAAAGCATTCGGCGAATACGTATGCGGTCTCAGCATTTGCAAGTAGCCTCGAGTGTGACCGCATGTTCTTGCCGTTCGTTCACTTAACCGAACGAGCGGATATAAGCGAATTTGAGATTGGGCGACGTGTGCGCGCCGCCAATTCTTTTGCGTTCTTTCGCGAAGGCAGCGAATGTTGGTGGCTGTAACCGGAGTCGATCGCTTTCGTTCGAAATAATGCGATCAATTTCGGAGAAACGAACACAATGTGACAGAAGGTTCGTGGCATGCGACCAGAAAAAAGCTCAAGTTAATTGCAGCACAATTTTTGCGGCAATAATTCATTTTTTGCGGATGGATGTTGTCCCCGGAAGTTTCGAAGTGCTGGCTTTTCGACCTAAATGCTGGCTATTAAGTAACACGTAAAAAGAGCCCACATACAACCAGGTGAACGCGGTGACATAACCTTACTTTCATCCGATTCGTCGTCGTTGTTTTGTGCAAGTTTTTGTTGCAGAGAGCAGAAGAGAAGCGATGCAAGTGCACACACAACTTAGCTGCGCTCTGCAATCTGCGAGCAGCTGTCAAACATTTTTTCAGCAAAGTGTAAATCTCACTCTGCACTCGCTGCGTACCGTTTTTCCTTCTCACATTCGAAATACGCAACTCGACTGTGCCGCTCATCTTTTCCCAGCTCGCGAATCTCGACCGACTCGAGCGATTTGCGATTCGCGTTTATAGAAGCAAACTTTTTTCTCCTAAAAACGTAAAAATGGCAAAACGACGACGCTTCCGGGTTTCGGTTTCAACGTGCCTCGTCTCGCTTTAGATGTGTTCGTGGCCACTGTTTGTCCTTAGCGCTGCAAAGAGCAGCGAGTGTTTTGTTCGATTGCGAAGCTTCGGCATCGCGAAGCAAGAAAAATGTACTCGCGTTTTAATGATCACGTATGCGGCGAGAGAAGCCGCTATAGAAGCGACAGTATCGAAGCACATTCAACCACCATTAAAAACGTATTGATCTACGCGTTAATAGCACTCGAGTATCATTTATCTGCATTTTCTAAATCAACATCTTTTTCAAAAAATTAGCTCGCGTTTTGTTTCAACCATTATTATTACAGCCATTCGGCGTATGAAATTAGAACTTGCGAGCGCATGAAATATCGCTGCCAAAGCGAAATAGCGATCGCTTTATTTCAACTGTCGTTTCACTTTGTCCAAATAGTAGAAAATGCATTTGCTTCTTTTGCTTTTGCTGTATTAAGTACACATTTTACCTCCGCTGTCTCTACACGCTTCATTTTATCATATTCGAATTTATGCGAGACAAGCACATTTGCATATGTGGCCAATTTTATGCGATCGTTGTACGATTACTGGCGAAGCAAACAGAGAAGCCAAATGAAGTCCATTTTTATGCTCATTTCGATAATTTCGGTAAAAGTGAAGCAATCTTCTCTCGTCGGTAATTAA
Source organism: Dinothrombium tinctorium (assembly GCA_003675995.1). NCBI lineage: Eukaryota > Metazoa > Arthropoda > Arachnida > Trombidiformes > Trombidiidae > Dinothrombium > Dinothrombium tinctorium. The sequence continues at coordinate 42,904 of NCKU01000026.1, read as the reverse complement.
CGCATTAATTGAGACATTTCTGCTTTTTGCATCAATTTAGCGGAAAGCAAAAATTGTTTAGCGCTGCTAAACGACGACGAGCTTCACGCAAAAAACTGCGCGGTCCACCTGATTGTTTTCGCTTCGTAATAATCGAGATACGCTCCGTATTTGCTAGCAATTAGTTAGTTAGCTCGATGCAAACAAGAAGCAGAAAAAAATCACAGGCAACGGCGGCGCACTTTCTCACACAAATACAAGCAAAACGAGGCGATGAATGAATGGACAATGTCCAGCAATTGTACGCGAAGTGAATGGAATAGCGAGTGTCGTGAAATGTGATCCGCGAGAGAGAGAGAGAAAAGAAGAGATAGGCGAGCAAAATTTGAATAGTGGTAACACGAGCCGACGTCGACAAAAGCTTGTGCGAGTGTCGCATTTAATGACGAGAGAGCTGAGAGAGAGAGCAGAGAGAGAGCAGAGAGAGAGAGAGCAGTGAGCAGTGGAAGTGTTCAACGCTCGCTTTTTATTGCTTAAATGCTAATGTGTACGTATTATTATACATTGACTCGGATTCATTGGAATATATTAGGCTTCGGTTGTAAAAATTTTTCATTCATGATTTTTAAATGACCCGATTTTGTGAATGAAAAACTGAGTGAAGGTCAATCATAATTTTATGCGATATTCATATTTATTTATTCAGCTAAAATATTTATGCAAAAGATGTAAAAATAATACATTACCAACTAAATTTGAATTAATTTCTACATTCATACACATACACATACACATACACACACACGCTGCCGCTTTTTCACCGCTACTTTACTCCGCTACTATTACTAAACTTAATCTGCATTTCATTTCGTTTCATTTTCTCGCTCTTTATTATTAAAAAGTGAAATAAAATTCAACAACTCAACACACTGCGATATCTGTGAATGGAACCGCTGCCGTGTTGCGGCTCGATTTCGCTTTTCGACCACCGATTTTCAATGTTTATTTACCTTTTTCGCCTGTTTTGCTTTCTTTCTTGTTTATTTATTTACCGCAATCGAAACACGATACGAAAAGAGAAGCAAGCGGGCGAAGAGAGAGAGATGAAATTGAAATGGTGCGATCGCATGTGTTATTGCACCGAGCGATTGGACTCGTGCGAAAAAAGCGACTCTTGAAATTAACAGCGAAGTGTAAACAGTGTTTCAAAAGTAAATGAAAAAATTGATCTTTTCGCGAGAGTCGCAAATCAAAATGCGAAAAACACATTTTTGCTCGGTGACAATCGATCAAAATTTTACTAGTCGCTGCTACTTCTTCTGCTTCTGCTTCTGGCTGCGTTCTTATCCTCCGCAAATGTCGTCAGTTTCACATCGTTTTCTTTTTCTGCTTCTTTTTAATAAGCTTAAACGAAAGCCACATTTTTAAGATTTAGAAAAGAAGCAAAAAATTAAATCTTGGCGATAAGCATAAATAAATGTGCTTAATTCACCCACGCTAATAATTATTTGCAAACTTGAATTTTCGACGACTTGTTCCGAGTATGTAGTATGTATGTAAGCGTATGCGAATGTGTGTGTGTGTGTGTGTGTATGAGTTCTAGCTTAAGGCGCTTTAAGAATTTTCGAGTCGAGCACTTTGATGCACTCGCTAAATTTATTCGAGTAAATGTTATTTGAATTTATATCTCTCGCTCTCTCTCTCTCTCTCTCTCCTCGCTTTTCTAAGACATCAAACTGGTTTCATTAAACATATACACACACAAATATATTTTGGGTGTTCAAGAATATTTTTTTTTTTTTTACGGACCATCGTTCGCCTTGTATACCCTACGCTGGTGTAGCAGTAGTTGCTGTATCCGCACACATCCGTATCGCCGCATCCGCAGCAGCGAATGCGAATCTTTTTCGCCGTTCACTTTTGAAATATAAACACGTACTAACCACTTCTTTACATTTAGGTGCGTTGCCATAATTTATGATTGCGAAAATATTTTATTTTGAATTGAAAAGTACCGTTTTTTGCTTTTCTTATTGCGGTGTTTACGAATTTTGTTCGCAAAAATCGATGCTCGCCGCTCGTGTGTCGGTGTGCGATGATTATGATGAAAGTGCGAAATGCAAAATTAAAAATAGAAGAATGAGAAGAGGCAGAAGAAGAAATTGGGTTTCGAGTTACGCGCGATGGCCTCGCGAATGATTTTCAATAAACATTTGCGCTCGCTTTTAATTAAGGCGAAAAACGAATGAACGGTAAATGAAAACGGCGAGAACCTTGGCTAGCGAGTGAGTTCGCAATGCTCGCACCGAATCGATGATTGATTTGTTTTCGATTATTAAATATGTGCAGGTGAACGTATTAAGTGTAGCGATTGCGTTTATAGAGTTAATTGAATAGATGTGATTGAAAAAAATGGCAGTTGACTCAAGGCTGCCATATTTATCACGAACATTCGCTGCGGCAGTAAACGGAGGCTGAACCTTCTTTACTTTCGCTCGCCTTGATCATGATAAATGCTATATTGAGTACACAGCAAGGTAAACCTCCGAACACATTCCACGCTTCTATCTGCCTCGTCCGCTCTGCCGCACTGTGTGTGTGTGAGCTCTCTTCCTGATATATCTTTTTTAAGAGGAAAATTTTTTCCAAATCTTCGAAATCATGAGTTTGAAAATTCAAGCTTCACGATTTTTCGAAGAATTTATGCGCTAAACTCATCGAAGCAATTTATCAGGTATCACACCGTACAAACTGTTCGCTTATATTACACATACTCGACGATTGTGCAGTGAATTTCTTTGGTTACACGTTAAAAATGCAGTCCACACGTGTCTGATCTGAATGAGCGCAGAGAGCAAAGCCAATTTCTTCTCCTTCTTCTTCTTCTTCTGCTTCGTGTTGCGAGCGCCGATTGCGGCGCGCCCCCTTCAATTAGACTAATTACGGACCAATTTGAGACGAGAATTGCGACCAGTGCTCTGAAGAAGCTTGTGTTTTAAGCAATTGAGCAGAGAGCAGAGAAGAGAGAATGTAATTTGGCTTCGAAAACAAAAGCAATTTTGAGAAAATTTTTGCGCGTTTAAATTTTGTACTGGAAAACAAGAGAGTGCAATTCACATCTAATGCGTGACTAAATTACAAATGCGCGCTTATTTTCAAAAGCTAATATTTCTTTAAACCAACTTGTTTCAAACACATCACTTCTCTCTCTCTCTCTCTCTCTCTCTCTCTCGCTCTCTTTTCTACGAATGCTGCGTGTATCGCAGTGTGAGTGTCGCCTTTAAAAAATTATCACGAGTGTGTGAACGCGCGCGCCTCACGCGACGCTACTTGGCTCAAATTTCGAGACACAAACGCGTACACGTCTCAATTTCAAAACACTTCACTTCGCTTCCCAAAAAATCATCCAACTCGTCCAACGCGCGCGCGAACGAGCCGAGATTGAGCGTTGCGTGCAAAAAAATAAAAGAAAAAAAGAGAAAAATTGGAAGAGAGATGCTATTCAAGTGTCTCAATACATGTGTAAAATTGCGTTATTATTATTATTGTTATTACTGAGTGTGAAAAAAGGTATATTGAAAAATAGTAATTGTGATGCATTTCGGTTTAGACGTGTGGTTTGAATTTTAATACGCATCTCTTTATCACACTCATCGCGTGATTATCTCGCATTTAGCTCGCTTGTCGCAAGCCACAGTTGGCATCATTTTTTTTTCTTCTTCTTCTTTTCAAACTTCAATTTCTTATGTTCGCGTTTTTGCGGCGAAAGAAAACGCGAGTACAATTCGATTGCAGCGTCGCCGGGACAGCGCATCTTCTCGCTATTTTCGCTCAATTAATTAACGGCGAGCGAAATTTTGAACGCGTTTTCAGCTCACGTAAAATCGTGAAATGATAAACTATAATTTACTTGCGCGTACCATATTAGCAATCGTACGTAGTGCATAATATAAATTCGCCCCTTTTCTCGCTGCTCGCTAAAACTTGGACAGAACCTCACGTCGTCCGTTTTTCTATTTTTCTTCTGATGTCAAGCATCGATAATTGTGTGCACGGTGAAAGAGGCAGAAGCAGAAGAAGTGGAAGACTCGGAGTACTCAATAAACCTGCATTTTAAAAATCGCGAAATTAAATGCGTTTTCGAAGGTTTCAGCGCTGTTTAAAGATAGAAGAAGAGGGAAAAGCGAACATTTTTCACTCGTAAATCGTAACTAATTTTGGCGAAAAAATTATTTTTCATTAAAAAACTGTTTCACATTTTATTCTTTCAACGTACGTGCTAAGTTTCACTCATAACTTTTTCATGTAGCCCACATTTCTCTCTCTCTCTCTCTATCTCACTGACATCAATCTGTTCGCTATCTGTCTGTAGCGTAAGTGTGCGCTCTCGACTCTCTCTGCATGACATTCGAGTAAAGCGAATGTCCACAACACCACATACCAAGCATAAATTGCGTATACAATCGATGACCGATGGCGAGTGAGAAACGATCAACAAAAAGAGCTGCGTACACATTTTTATTGATGGAAGCAGTGCATTTAAAATGACATAATTGTGAGCATAAATCTTTGGGGCTTCGTTTACATGTATAATATATATTCGTAATTCAATACTAAATTTCATCGAATTGTATGTTTTCGGCGAAGGGTGTGACGAGGGCTGTCCATTGTGACGAGGCATGGATTGAATCTTCAAACATCCAACGATTATTATGATTTTGGAATTAGGCAAATAAAAAAAAAACTTTTTTATCTTCGCGTTCATATTTCGCCTCAATTGGTGCGCGTATTTTGCGCACACATATGTTGTAAGTAGAATGTAGTGTATGTGTGTGCCGAGTGCTATTGCTATTCGTGCTCAGTGCAGCTCGTAAATTATAATTACGGGCAGTTAATGTCGAACTTTGAGCTCCATATTTACACCTTTGAATGTACAAAAACATACTCAATCAAAAAATGCGTTCTAATCGCTTGCCATTACATTTTGTGTATGATTACGAGTGTACGGAGCGGTAAGAACAAAATAAAAAAAAAACGAAGCGAATTAATTTTCCTTATTCACTAGTTTAGATACGAAGCACCGTGACTTGTCGGTAACTGTAAATCTTTAATAATAAAACTTAATCGCGCACCGAATTATACATATGAATGTATTCGAATGCTTCGCTCCTCTTCTACCTGCGAACCGTTTTCTTCTCGTTTCTCGCTCGAAATGAGTGAAAAAAAACAACAACATAATCGCTTAATGATTAAAGAGTAAAGAACCTATCGCTCAGTGTTCGCGTTTGAGCAACGAAAAAAAAAAGTTTTCAGCCCAAAAGTTTGCTTTAGAATTGCGCGAACAACGTACTTACTCCAGACAGGTACACACGTTCAACTACATAAACAAATTGGTTCGGTAATCGTCTCCTCTCCGCGTCCAGCAATTTATTTGCGCGTCTAATGCCGAGCTCACAGTTGTTAAACTCGTCAATTGTTTTGCAAATTATAGTTTTGTTTCTCACACAGCGTTTCGCGAAATCTTTTTTTCGCCCGCTTTCATTGATATTAAAACACAGGTTGCATTCGCTTTTTTTGGCGAAAAGAAACGTTTTGCAAACAAACCGTTCGTTCGCTGCTCGACAGCGAGAGGCAGCAATTTTTTGGTCAGAAATAAAAGGCAGAAAGCGTTTTTTACACATTTTATAGCCTGAAAAAGCAAACACATGTCCTTATTTTGAGTAAGTCGAGTTTGTCTCGGCGATCAATCAAATAAAACACCTAAACTCTATAATTTCAGGCGAACTCGCGCAGATGCCTGTAACTGTAAAGAGCTGTTTCGCTGATTTGTACGTTTTAGGTTGCTTGTTGCTGTCGCTTCTGCTTCTGCTGCTGCTGTTGCTGTTGCTGAGTTGCTGTTTCAGATCACAGCGCACCTGAACAAAATCGAGTTCCGTCTTCGATTGATTGTGTGTCCGAGCGACGAGAGCGAGAGAGAAGCAGACAGGAAATTTGCAGGCAGGAAGGTATATGTAAATTGTGGTGCCGGAGCCGTGGAAGCAGAAGCAGAGTAGCACATCGCTGTTGCTGTTTTTTTCTGCTCTGTACGCAGAAATTTCTTAATTACTTTATTCTGCTGTTGAAAAGCCCGAAGACAACGAAGACACATGAAGAACATTTTTAACTACTTTTTAATTTATTGTTTACTAAAAAATTTCCACAAAAATCGTTTTCTTCGCTTCAATTTTTTCTTCTTTCGTTCGCTAACCAAAATTCCGGGAACGCGTTAATTGTGTTTTTTTCGCGTACGAGCCATTTCCAAAATTAACATGCACAACAAGATCGGGCTCAGTTTCGGACTCGGTTTCGTAATCGTTCTGTTGAAAAGCGAAACGGTAATTGCGGTTAAGTAAATCAAGTCGCATCTCTTCTGCCCGCCGCATCCATTTTGTCCGCATTCTAGTTTAGAAGCGGGTTGATAGGAGATTCTTCTGCTTTCATCTCTTCTTTGTTTTGTTTTTGTGCGCGTTTCGAAGCAAAAACAATCAATTTGAATGCGCAAAGGTGTGCAATTAATCTTTTGCAACCAAAACGCTGTCAATCGAGGCAAAAGCTAACGAGTGAAGAGGTGCTGGCTGGCGAAGTTGGTAATTGGACGCGAGTAAGGCGAGATAGCGAAGAGCGTTTGGAAATGTATGTGTGTATGTGCATCTTTTTACACACATTTGGAGGAAGAGCGAGAGCGAACGAAATCCCCGATCATTTAGAATTGTTCCTTTGGGTCCGTAAACGTATTTAAGAAAAACGGAATCTTTGCACGGCCCGGCTTCTAACCGACGCCGTATTAGTAATCGAATCACGTATTTATACGCTTCATTCTAATTCCTTTTCGAGCCTAAGTCATATTGTTCATAAAACTTTCACGTCACGAACGAATCAAATGAACAACAAAGCATGGCGTATACGTGTGTATATATATATTCTCTACTCTGCGTACCAACCTTTTCCTATTCGAATATATATTGTGGCCCATCACAAAGGGATACGCGAGATGCGAGTGCAAACGTACACAAGCCATTTCGAAGCCAATTTCCACGGCAGAAACAATCCACAGCAGAAACAACTTGGAAGAAGAAGAAGAAAGTTTTTCACTCGCTTATCGCTGGCAAGCAAACTCGCGTTGGCCAAACTAATTTCAGCCCCTATTTACGTGATGCCATGCTAACGCGCCGTGTGCTGGTGCGCTATGCTGTGTGCAAAAAAACAATGAGTTCGTTAATTGATTGATCGACGAATGCATTATCATTATTCAATTAGACAAGCGTTTTTAATTAGCAGCGCATAGAGCGATGCTCCCGCTCCACTAGCTTCCGATCGCTCGCAGCCAGCGAGCGAACCGTTTTCGAGCGATCGAGCAGAAACGCTGTCGCACGCGCCGCTGCTGCTGACCGAGAGCGCTTTACCGAGCGTATCGAGTGTTGCTGCATTTCATAATCGCCCTGAATTATGGCTGCAAACATATCGCTTGCACAATGACCGCAACCGCAAACACATGACGCGTTTGCGAGCGATTCATCGACAATCGTTGAGCGAGCAAATTTCGAGTGAAAAAAAATCGCAAGCATCTGGTGAGTTGCTTAGAATGGTAGAGACGAATGTCCAGAGGCAATTTGGCTGCTAGCTTGGCGTTTCCGAAATTAATATTTTGAGATTCAATACTTTTTTCGTACGACACAACCCGTAATTAAGTGTCGCTGTTTTCTCGCGACCGTTTCGAATGTGTTCGCTTCACAAAGATTGATCGCGAAGAAGAGCGAAGAAGAAGAAGAGTTCTGACTGGTGGCGTTCGGTGGTTGGAGAGGAAATGAATATTAAAAACGAGAGAAGATTATTAATTTAAGGGAAGAGCGAAAGAAAGGAGCACAACGCATACACCTAATAGTTCTCGACTAGCCTACGCCGTACATGCTAAGAACCTTCACTTCTTTGTCTGTGCACCGAATTGAGACTCAATTACCACCATTTCTTCTTCGCCTTCGCTCGCTTTCGCTCTTTTGTCCGCGTCCGTGTCGTCGCGAGAGCCGCACTCATTCGCATCGCTTGCGACGAAGAGGACGACAAACGCGGACAGCGACACTTCTTCATCAACACGCTTCTAAATGCTTTTTAATGACTTTCGCTTCGTTTCGCAACGCAAAACACCAGAATTTGCTTTAATCAATTACAACGTTCGTTCGCAAACGATGCTTCGTCCAGCTTCTTCGCGCTCATCGGCTCGGCCGGCTCGACTGCCGAATTCGCAACCGCAAAACAGCGCGTGCAGTACGCAGTAAAAAGTGAGCAGCGAGCTCCATTAATTAGGCTATCGCGATCAAACGGTGTGCGATCGAATCGTGATACGGGAGAAGTGAATGCAATAACCGGTGAGAGAAAAGAGAAAAAGTGGTGAATTCAATTATGATATAAATTGTGTGTGTGTGTGTGTGTATGTGTGTGTTACATTAAAGCTGCAATTTTAATTTATTCTTTTTAGCTTGAAATTAGTATCCCTTTCATTCCAATGATTAATGTAATCGCATTTTAATTTCTATTTTACGCATTAAATGTTTTCTTTCGTCTCGGAAAAAAAAGTTGAAATCATAATAATAATAAACGCATATTTTGTTTCGATTCAAAACATCGTTTTCATTTACTTTTTTTCCTCTCGCTTATCGGCAACGCGAGCCATTATTTTTCGCTAAATTATGCTGCCGAAAAATTGGAACCGTTTCAGAGAAAAAAAGTAATCACGCTAATCAAGTGATTGCCGAGCCGAGTTGCGAGTTTGAAAATTGAAATTCAGCGTATTTACAAGTGTGGCAAGATGATGAATTTTTAAATGCTCGCTCGCTATGAGACAGAGCGAGCACATGGACGCTGTCAGTGAGCGATTTCGGCGATGAATGATCTGAAAATTAGTTAATATGCATAACGCATCGTATTCACTATTATTATGATTATTATTTTTTCTTGATTATTTAAAACTGTGTCAAACTTGAATGCTTTACTCTTGATGTACTAGTGCTCTTCACAATTCATTATACACGTTTTCGCTTTTTTTATCGCCTGCTCTTTAATTTGATTGTGAATCGAGTTGATTTTTAGCCGGCGCTTTGTTTCGCGCAGCAACAAGGCAAGGCGAATAGCGCAATGAAATTAGCGAGTATTGAGTAGCAATCGCACACAGCTTTCGTCGTGTCAATAAAGCGATTGTTTGAAATTGAAATTACCAACACATGGAGAGTGATAGATGAGCGAGCGAGCGAGCGAGAGAGCGAGAGAGCGAGAGAGCGAGTGTGAGTAGCGTAAATTAATTGTCAATACGTTTTGGAAGCTGCAAATTATTTCGCAATCATTTTCCAAACGTTTAAACTAAATAAATAGGTTTTAATGTACACACGCAATGCTAAAATGTAGTGTGGATAATTATATCATTTTAGAAGCTCATTTGTGGATTCTTCTTCTTTTCTTTTTCATCTTCCTCCATTTTGCTTCCACTTTTTCATCGCGCCTCATTTCAATTACAAATTCAATGACTGCAATTAAAACTTTCGTCTACGAGCAGAGCGGATCGATAGAGTAGTCCAGCACGTGCTGCTTCGCGCGCGGCCGGCGGCCGCGAACGCGTAGACGTGCCGACTGCGTACCGCATCCGATTCAGCTTCCTCCGCTGCGCTCGCAAGCAGCGCATAAGTTGAGCAGTTTTTCGAAGCGAAAAATGGTTAAAATCCACAACAGGTCCGAAAGCACGTTTTAGGGAACGGTTCGTTTAAGTATATAATTCAAAGGCAGGAAACTGTTGTTTGGTCGCAAAATGACCTTTTCTCGGCCGAAACCGCCTCCAATTGGAAAGCGTATTGTTAGCGCACATATATTAATTGTGTGTGCAATCGTTTTCTTCAACTTCATGTTTCATAATGCGAAGCTCTTTTTCTTGCTGGCGAATGGCTCTTCGCTGACCTTTTAATGTTTGGAAGATACACGCTCGTGCAGTGAATAAACGCTCGCTCGGCTGAGCCCGGCTCGCTGCGTTGGCCTTTGTAATAATAAGGCACAATGAACCAAAAAGAGGTGGAATTATATGAATAAATTGAATTAATGCAGCGCTCGCTCAAGACGCGCAAACTTCGGCCGGCGTCGAGTACCTGTAATGAACGTTATCTATGCTAATCTCGATCTCGGCACAATCTTCAGCTTCCTATTAAGAAAATTGAATTAATATTAGGGCCAAGCTTCTTCTTCTTCGCCTGCATCTTATTCTTATTCTTTGTGTACTCGCAACTCGTAAACTCGTGTTCACGCGTCATTATCAATTCGATGCGATTTCAGATTCACTGTAATTTCGCATCTTCATTTCTATTTGCTTTCATTCGCATTTCCCGGAAATCAGCTAATCAAAGCGCTACTTCCATCAGCTTCCCAGCGGTCAAAATTCGCCAGCGAAAACACAGCGCTCATCAATCGTTCACTTACACCAACATATTGAATCATAATTAAGCGTAATTAAATTTAAATAATTGCCGGTTTGTGTATCGTATAAATCACCTCCGCGAGTGCACTGAGCTCAACTCGGGGAGGCTGCGTTTCTCGCTTGACCACTGCAGTGACCAGCGCTTTTCTTTCGCTGTTATTCTTTTTCGCTGAGCCAAGTTTAGCTTTGCGAACGCGAAGAATGGTATCAATAGCAGCTTAAACTATTTTGAAAGGCGGCTAAAGCTGAGCTTTCGAGCTGAATGGCGTGTGTATAAAAATGAGTTAATCCGCGCTGAGTGCTGTATGCGAAATAAGAAGAATGAGAATAAGCGTTTTGCATTAGAATCGGCGAAAAGAGAAGAGAAGCGAAACGATGGCTTGTTTCTTAAACATGGTCCTCAGGCGAGCTTATTTCGCTCAGCTTGTTCCCCACTTGTGGCCAAAATGTTTCTTCAAGTTTTTTGAAGCGCTCTATTTTTCTAGCGCTGCACTCCGATATAGACTCGAAAAAAAGACGCAACACCTTTGGAAGTGGAGAAAAGAGCCTCGGGTTCAGAAGCAGAAGCAAGAGAAAAAGATTTTCAAGTGTTTCTTGAATTCTTCGTAACCTGTTACTCGCTAAGAAGAAATCGCACAGATCGCGAGATGAAGCCTTACGACCGGATGGGGTACCCACACACATACGCACACATAATACACATTCGTCTTAGATCGGATTTCAGGTAATTCTAGACGCTTCGCAATAAGCCACCAATTCATTTCGATTCACTTGCTTAATTTGCGCACCGTTAGCTTTGTGCCTCCTCAGCATTTTGCTCAGCTTCTTCGCTGTCACTCAAGACTTGAGCAATCGTTCGCCTTGCGGACAAAGAGCGCACGAATCGAAGCTGATTTCGCGAGCACACACATACACACACACAGACTGCGGCCGAATCGGCTTCTCGCGTTTACTTATACAAATCTGATCAATCATTTTCCGTGAGTATAGCTGGCTTAGTTGCTGCAGATTGGCTTTCGTTGCAGCCACTATCAATATGCAATACAAAAGAGGTTTGCACACAATGCTTGTGTTTGAGCTTTCAATACGATCGGCTAGGCTGGAAAAGCGAATTGACAGAAACACAAAAGCTCGCCTTGCACTCGCTCCGCGTGCAATCAGTTTACTGCGGCGAGATTCGCTGCTTCTTAACGCCAATTTCATTTGCTAATTACGCGTGATCGACGCTGACAGCGGACATTCGGAGCTGGAGCGAGAAGCGCTGCGAACGAGACGAGAAACGGACAAGTGAGCGTGGCCTTCGCTGACATCGTCGGTAGTATCGCTGTTTGCGAGAAACCTTCGCCGTAAATACGCTAAGAGCTAAACTGAAAGCTCATAAAAGAAGAATCAGCCTTCGCACCTTATTTTTCTCTCCTCTCATTCTCAAAATATTTACCATTATCAACGCTACACACTGCATACTCTTACGTGTGCTCCTTAAGCAAGCGATTCTTCGCCAGAAACAAGTGCTCGGCAAACGAAATTCGCTCTTATTTATTAATTAATTAAGCGAGAGCAAAACTTTTGAAATGTGAGAAAAGCGAAGCGATATTCGCTAAGCGGCTCGAAGGTTGGCAAATGAGAATTGGAAGAAGAAAAAGAAGAAAAAGAAGAAGTTGAAGAAGTTTTTTTTTTGCGACTTAACAAACTTGTTGCAGAATTTGAGTTTTGAATTTCTTCACATTTCTTTCTTATTTTGTAAAAAGCAAAACGAAAACACGAACGCAAGCAAGTAAATGAAGTCCAAGGATAGTTCTTCTCCTAATCAGCGTGTTTTTTGCGTCCATTTTTCGAGTGTTTAAATTTAATTTTTCCAATTAGAGTAGATAATGCGTGCGATGAAAATCTGCTTGTTCATTAAACGATAGATTGTATCGCGAGCTTGCATCACAACGATGCTACTGCACACATTCGCTCGCGTAGCGTAAATAAATTCGGTTTACAAAACTTTCGGACAGCGGTGTAAAACGCCGATGCGTGTGGTGATTGAAAAAAAAATTTGTACACACATTTCGCGCGCGTATTTACACTCGACTCATGCATTATGCATAGCTGCACAATTACACTCGAGTTTCTATTATTGTCGCTTCCTTTCAACTCTTCTCTTCGCACTATTTTTGCGCCAACAGATGAAAACAAAATGTCGCAACGCTTTTTTTTCGAGCAATTTCAAAATTATAATCATCTTCGACGCAAATAAATATAATTTGAATCGTGAAAACGAGTGTTCGGCAGCAGCTAAGTGCTGCGGCGCTGAGAAGGCAGACTAGAAGGCACTCGATCGCGATCGCATCGATCGGCGGTTGCATTTTGCTCTCTCGTTCTCGCTCACTCAGCGAAATGATAGTATTATTGTAATTTGGCTCTTAAATGGAGCTCGTATCGCAATTATCTTATTTATTATTTGCACTAATAATATCGTAATGCATATAAATATCGAGAGTGGAGGCGAAGCACAACAAGCGAGTTAGACAAACAATGCGGCGACGAGCGACTCTATAAGCGACAGTCGAACCACTTCCGCACACACTTCTTGCTGATTCGGTTCGCTTTCTTGTAAGGCAGCATTGAAAGAAAGAAAATGCAAAAGTGTGAAGTGAATGAAAACGATTACACCTTTGCGAATAGGTCGCTTCAATTGAAACATGTGTCCACAATTGAAGCAGGTGTCCGCCGGCATAATTTTCACGTTGATTGCGTTGAATGAAGACGAGAGTTGAAAGCTTAATAAATCAAAACCGTTGGAAGTTCCTTTTTTCGAGCGAGCAAAAACTCGAGAAAAAAGCTTAAGTTTGCAAATTTCGCTACGACGCCTTCGAAGCGAATCTAAGGCTTAATTGCGAGCGAATCACGTAATCGCATCCGTTCACTGCGACAGCGAGCTCACACACACACACACACACACACACAAACAGAAGGTGTCCGATCGGCTTTTGCCGGCGAGCGAAAGTGAAGTTTAATGGTGTCTGCGGCGCTGGAGAGCCGCTAGCGGATAACGGTGATCAGTGCAAGTGGCTTTGTTTGCGTTTCGGACAGTAATGCGGATTAGTGGTGGAGCTGGCGCGCTTAATGTGGAAGAAATGAAGTGTTTGTACACAGAGCGGCCAATTATTAGAATGTGGCGAAGATTCGCCAGCAATGAGCAGCTGCCGTATGCGCGCTTCTGCCTCTCCTCTGCTTCTGCTGCTCGCGACTCTTGGCGGCAGTTGTTTCTGTTCAATTCAGGCTTGCATCTAATGATCACGTCGCGAACGCTCGCAGAAATAACTGATAAACCTGAGGCAAGACGACAGCAGCTAATAATTCTGCTATCAACACAAACCATGACACAGTTTGACAACAGTGCAGCGCAATTCTGGCGAACGCGATTGCTGGTCAGCCGGCGATTTATATCCCTTCTCAATCCTTCTCAATTTATATACTCGCACGTTTCGTCTCACACAGCGGCTACCTTCTGCTCTGCTCTGTTCGATCGCTGCCCGTCGAGTTTTTAAAGCGAAACAATCGTTCACAATAACCATTACTCGAGGCGGACGTGCTTCGCTTTGCAGTCGCGCGCCTCGCTCTGTCCGCTGCGTGCGCTCACGCCGCTCGGGCGCGGGCACCGTTTTCGCGGATCATTAAACGAAGAGGAGGCGTGAAAGTTGGGCGATCGCGAAATTCGCTCAATCATTGTTCCAAGTGCCATTCGCTCGCTATTTCACCGAGCAGCGAAATGCGCTGCAATGCAGTGAAATGAGATGAAATGAGTTGGTGTGCGACATTTAAGCGTACACCTTTGTGCACTCGCCATCCGCCATTTAGCCGAAATTCGATTGTCGCGTTCATTTCGCTGCGCTTGTCGCTGCTTTTATGGTCGCTCGAAGCACGAAAACGGTGACAATTTCGCGAAAGCGACAATTTTCAGGTTCCGCTTGAAGAATGTCACCAACTATTACAAAATCGCAAAAGCGATCTTTTCGTAATTAAGTGTTTTCAAATGTCGCAATAAATGCATGAACTCTCTCTCGCTCTCTCACCACTTCTTCTGCCTCTGCTTCTCGCCAAAAGCGTTCGACATCGAGATTATTGCAACGCACTGTGCGTGCTTTTCCACCTAATTGCAGCATATTGTGTGCACAATTGTGTGTGGATATGTGTGCGATGTTTATGTGCGAGCGTACTGCTGCCCTAGCATCCGCGCTCAACGCATAGCAATAAACACAACGATGCACAGTAATTTGCGTTTAATTCGCCATCGAATTCGGCGAAGAAGCGAACAGTCGAGGCGCTCGATGCAACCGACTCAAATGCTTCAGCGTGAAATTACAGAGGCGCAAGGCTTCTTCTCGCACACTATCGCATTTAGAGATAATCATTGAGTACTTTATTTCCAAACGTGTCTTCTCCTCCCAAACACACGACGATTTTCAACCATTTTGCTCCGTACAACATGCACACCAACAACAAAACGTACACCTTTCATTATCTCGTTAAGTCGCTTTCAAGCGGCGCTTTTCGGCTTTTCTGCTACACGAACTCAGTGCCGATCGAGAGAGCGGCGAAATGCGTCGACACATCAAGCGAGGAATCGTGCGATGCTCTGTGTCGCTCGTACCGGGCGCTCGATTGTTTGCAGAATTGGCGAAAAAACGAAAAGGAGAGTTGGGCGAGCAGTGATTTGGCAGAATGCGAAAGGGAGAGCGAGTTTGTTTTGTTTGCTTTCCTAATTGGCATCTCATTTGTGCGAGAAACATTTTCTGACCGCATTCATTCAGCTCTCGCTCGAAGCGAGGGACACTATCAGAGTAGGTGATCGGCGAAGCAGCAACACCTTCTGCAGATAGCGAGCGCGATAGAAGAGTGAAGAGGCAGAGAGGTGGTTCCCGCTCGCTCAAAAACTCAATTCGCGTGCACTTCTCTGTTTCTTTAGCCGAAAAATGAAAATAATAATCTCATTATTGGCGCGGGAGTGCAGATAACGCCGAGCCGCGGTGGCTTTTGGTGCTGATAGCGCTAATTGCGCGCCGAATTACTATTTTCGCACTTTCAAAATCACTTTTAATCGGTTGAAACAGTGGTGTGCTGTTGGCGAGATAAAGCGCTGCGATGGCACACACACACACACTTCTTCTGGAAGCGACTGAAAATTAATTAAAACACACGCAAAGTTGTGCCGTTGCGATCGACTCATTATGGGATTAGCGCCAAGTGCGTTATGAATGCTGATTTCGCATAAATACGATGGAGCGAAGGATGCGGGGAGCAGACAGTCTCGTCAAAAAGCAGCAGATTGATGAGTTGTAGCTGTCAAAATATTTATTAAAGCAGCTCGTCGGAGTCGAAGAAAGCAAACGCTTCTCTGGTTTCAGCAAATCTCTGAAAAATGAGCGAATGGCGTTACACTCGAAATTGACACTTGTGTACACAGCGAAAGTATTTGCTGTTATGCAAAATGAAAGGAAACATGCAAATCAAGTGTTGCACTCGAATCGAACATGCGAGCGCGAAATGCTCGACACTCGATACGCGAGCAAGGTACGCGGAGTCAGGCTGACAAGCGTAAGCGGCGCAGGATATTATGCTCAACCTGAGCATTAGAGGTTATTTATGTTCAACTCGAAACAGACAATTCGCGCTGGCAGCAGCGAAATCCTTTTATTCTTCGCCTCGCTTTACAAACCGCGAAACCGAAACAATGTTTCTTCTCGGTTTCAAACAGCGTCCAAAGCTATAAATCAATATTTTTGAGCATTAATAACGCTCGACTCAGCGCTCGCTAACCTCCAAACTCTCGGAATCACAGAATGGCAATGTCGAGCTCAACTGCCGCACTTCGCTTCGATCTCCGCAGGAACGCACGCAAGCAGCTCGCGTTTACAGTGCCAATTTACAGTTTTGTACGATATTTGCAAAAAACGCAGCGTTTCGCAAGGTGTGTAGCAACTTGTTCCTTTCTTCAGCGCACAATGTCTTCTTCTCGCACGGCTCGCACAGTATCGAGCGTGTGCTGCGATACCTGCGCCGCACCATTTTGCGGAACACCTTTTCTGGTGATTCACCTTAATTTACAACGCGTATAAATATGCGAATACGTGCTCGCCGTTCATGTCGTCGCTGCTATGTTCTGCTGTGTGTGTGCGGTGAGCACGCTGCGGATGATGCCGAGCAGTGGATGCATGCAACGCTCTCGCTCAATGTGCGGATGCATGTTTACGGATGGATGTGTGTGCGTATGCTGCTCGAGCGAAACCTCCTCCGACACACGGCACACCTCCCGTCGAAGAGCGAGCAGTGGGCCTTTTCTACGCCAAGATTCTTCTTGAGTCGAGTGCGGGAAATCTGTTCGCGTTCTCCGCTTCTTTTTAATAAACTTTGAATAAAGCGTGGATTTAGCCGCTGCACATTCACTCCATGCTTTGCTGTAGGAGTGCCTTAATTAACTGCAAAATTAACTTTCGCAAACTTTGCTTCATTTTTCACAAAAAGCTGCACAAGAAAAACAAAGCTCGGCCCACGATCGCGGCGAGAGAAGCGGAGAACGCGAGCAGAGCAGCAGCCACTTCATGAGCGGATCAGCGCTCGACTATCTTCGGACACAATCGGCAACCGGCACAAACTCAATTGAGAGTAAAGAATGATGGCACTTGTTTTATACTCTGTTGAGTAGTGAGCGCTGTGCAGCAATACGGAAAAGCGATCGCCGCCGGGGATGCAATGCAGCATGTGAGTGACAATAAAGATAGCGCATCTCAGCCATTCACTCGCCTCGAGC
>NCKU01000026.1:0-25606 GCA_003675995.1 Dinothrombium tinctorium | reverse complement strand
GGACGAGAGCGCGACTCGCCGCTCTGCAGTTTGTAGCGATCGCTCGCAATCAACAGTTTCGCCAATTAAACCGACAGCTCGTGATCGCAGCGAACCAGCATTACGTCAGTGTGCGCGTTGATGCATTCTGGTGCTGCTGGTGCATCGATTTGCGAGTGAGAGCGAGAGCGCGAATCGCGGCTGTGTGCGCTTGCAAACAAACTGATTTTGGATTAAGAAAAACAAGCAGTAGACACGAGAATTAAGAGCGATGGATGGCAAAGCACTCATTTCATAAATATTCATCGCTATGCAAATGCTGCCGAATGCATGCGATGAGTTAAGTGAGTACACAGCGATTAGAAAATGAGTAGAGAGCAGAGTGCTTTAAGTACACGCTCCAATCACATCAACACTTAGCTGCAATCACCAAAGATTACCGATTTGCACCACTTTCAGCTCGAACTGCCGACCAGTGTGCGATGCACTGTGCGTTCGCTACTGTTCGCTACGAGCGGATACTCTGCGAACACAGCCATTACGCGAAGCGTGACAAAGCTTAATTTAAATGCGTTCAAAAAACGCTCGAAAACAAAAATGGATTCCGATTGTGACAAAGCTCGAGAGCGAAACTGTTTCACAGCCCGCACCTCTTCCTCGGCACTAAATCGAGCACATCGTCACCGCTCGCACACGCAGCGAGCGAAATGATCGCAGCTTATTGCGGTCACTTTTCGAGTCGCGTTTTCGCTCTCGAGTTGCCAGCTGCTTAGTGAAGCGAAACGCTTCGCTTTGCCATGCTGACATTGCCGGTTCGAGCCCACCACTCCGAAACCGCGCTCTCCACCAATTTGCTGCCATTTCGCTCGATTGGCAAAGAACAAAGAGCAGAGCAGCAGAGCAAATTTACATTCGTAATGTCCACAATTAGCGCTGATCACTTCTCTTTTTGCGCTGTGTGCAACTCGACTAGCAGACAAAATTTTCGTGCGCTGGCAAAATTGGATCCCGAAGGCAATGTTTTGGCGAAACGGTGATCGAAGCAACACCTTCGAAAGCGAGGCTGCATCGCAAAATTGGAACCATTTATTTACTCTGAATTAGTGCGAACTTTGAGTGATGCGCACACATCTTTTTATCGATAGCTGTATGCTCGTTCGCAATTGTCTAATTTCTTGTTCGAGCTGAGCAGAGAAGAGAATCTCAGTGAAATTATAGTAGTCGCGAGTAATCACTCTTCTCGATTATCAGGGGCTTGGAAAATGACGGCCGCTGCCTTCTACTCGATGCCAAGCTGCATCCAAAACCATTGCTTCTGCACACAAACCAATTATTAGCATGCAATCATCAACGATGCACAAAGCTGGTGATGAGCACCGGCATACCGCGCTTTGATCGAGAACAGACGCATATCGCCTATCATCATCGCCGTCTTCATTTTTTCGCAACGATGCCCGAAATGCAGTCTGCGCGTCGATTCACTCGCTCAGACATTCAAATCGGCCGCAATTAGCAAGCGAATCACAGCGCTGCAAAGCGATCAGGCCAACTCGACACTAACTGCTTCCCGTGAACTGTTCGGAAACTGCTTCTGGCGCACCTGTGTACATAGTTCGCGATGTACAAAGTGCACATTGTACAACGACTTGTGTGTTATGTGTGTCGGTCGCTGACCAATTTTCGCTCGCACTCCGCATCGCGTATAGATTCAGCGTTGCATTCAATTTGTATTGCGGATGGTTGAGGAGAGAGAGAGACGAAGAGAGAATAAGAGAGAATAAGCGAACAGTGAAGATGCAGAACGTAAAACGCACCCCGAAGGGACAGAGGTCACCGACTTTTGCTTGAAGACGTCACTCGTACTGCAAATACACACAGCGTCCATCTCTCTTTCTCACTAACTCACTCACCATCTCTTCACGCCGAGCGACCGAAAATGGGACAGCGCACCGAGCGAAAGTGGAAAAGAGCGTTCGCTCGTTCGTTGCTTTCGCGTATATAAATTAAGCTTAAATTAGCCTCACTTCCGATTTCGCCGTGTTTTAAGTGTCACTTTTTGCGCCGCGAAAACAGAGCACACACACAACGCGAAGCAGTGAAAAAAAAAGTGAGAATGTTTTATGGATCGCAACTCGAGAAAAATGGTTCCTGCTGCTTGCGAATGCAAGATGCAACTCTTAATTCTGGTAATCTGGTTCAATGTCACTTGCGTCTCCGTTTCGCTTTGCATTCGCTCGTCGTGCGACGTTGTATAAGCGAAATACGCAGAGTACACAATGTAGAATTCGAGCGAAAAGGGGCAAAAGCCGGATATCGTAAAGGCGCCCATCTTTCTGTCTAAATATGAGTTTCATTGAAGAAGAAACAGGTAAAGGTAAAGGTAGAGCGAGAGTGAGAAGCAGCGCTTGCAATGCGTGTGGACTGCGGGACGGGACGCGGCTGTTTTGGTTCGCTAGTGTCCATTCATCAAAGTTGACAGAAAAGCCCTAAACTCACGTACGTACTTTTCGAGTTTTTTGAAAAATGTTTGCCAGCTTTTGGCGAAATAATAGCCGAGCGAAGCTTTCGCGAGCACGCGGTTCTAAAGAGCGCAAAATGGAGAGAGCAGGTAAAGCGAAGGAGCGCACGAATCGGCCAAATTCAATAAACGAATTGACATCATACGCCTAATCTGTGTTATCAGCGCTGCTGAAAACACAGCGTTCGCTTCTCTTTTCGAAACACAAGCAGAATACGCATCAAAAATCGCACAGCTTTCATTATCAAGTTTCATAATATTGTATTTGGCTGAAAATGAAACGCTCTCAAATTACTATCATTTAGCGCGAACTAACAGCTCAGCACAAAGTGCCGCGCGCAGCTGCTCGCCCGGACTCGGCTCGGACGCGGGCAGCTCGAGAAGAGCGAATTGTCAACTGTTGCAGAATGCAGTAAAATTTGGCGGCGTTTTGCGAGTGAGGCGAATGTGAAAAGCTGACAGGTTTCAAATTGATATACGCCATAAAAGGAAACTGTGGCCCTGATACTTTAGCTTTTTTTCTCTCGCTCTCGCTCGCTCTCTCTCTCTCTCTCTCTCGCTCGTTTCCAAGAGTTGAAACGACGTGACATCGGAGAGGAGAGAGAGAAAAGCCAGCAAAATATTGAAAACGTAGGAAAAATTTGTGTTGCAGGTATTTCGGCGTAAAACACACGCTCGCCGCACAAAGAAGCGTGTACATATCGAGCATGAGAATGAGAAAGTTTGCATGTTTTATGGAAAAAAAAAAAAATTCGTCGACAAGTGAAAAAGCGAAAAAGTGAAAGTGTATTGCGATGAAATTGATGAAAAGCGGAGCTGCACAACACACAATTGGCAATTGAATTTATTGAAGCGCTGAGCCTTATGTGTAGAGCGTTTCAATAAATTAGTGGCTTCTTTGGAGAAGCGGCGGTAAAAAATGATGTGTTAATTCGCGGCCAGTGCATGCGAAAGTAAAATACGATCACTCGCACAACACCTCCTTCTCGATAGCTGCCTATTTACAAGACAGCGGAGCAGAAGTGATTATTGGAAGAAGAAGTGATCACAGCAGCCGATCGGACGCGCACTCATCCCCTGCGATCGGAGCAGAACACGCGCGCAGAGCCGAGAGTGGAGAAGAAGCGATGAAAGCGAATGCAAGTGAAGCACGATTCGCAACATTTCACATTCACAGATTGGCCGAGCAGATAACAGAGATACACAGAGTCTGCATCGTCTACCGGTGCAACAGCAGCCAGCGAACTGACGCTGTGGCACTCTTGGCTTCGAGCTAAGTTTGAATGCAGCGAAACCCGGTCCGCCCCTCTCCGCTTTCTCTCTGTGCAACAAACAGCAACAAGACTTGCACTGACCATCAAACTCGCAATTATCCGCAGCGACACAATTCTCTTCTCGTCAGCTTACGCGAGCAGCGAGATTCAACGCCAGCGAATGCGTTCGCATATTCGGTGCACTGCTTGGCGCAATTTTTTCTTCGCTTTCGTGTATTCTGGTTTTGAACCTGAAATTATTGGGAACACAGTGCACAGCTAGCTTCGCAGTGGTGTTATGGTGTATAGAGCGTCTTTGCTAAAGTGGTTCGCTGCGAACGATACTCGCTTTCACGACAGCCAAGATTTGCAGCTAATTTGGTGCTAATTTCTGCGGCAGTCGCCGCTGGTGCGGGGTGACGCGAGAAAAGATGGCTTTGGGATTAATGAGATTTTTATTGTTCTTAAGCAGACGAAAGAAGCGCTAGTTACAGCCTCGCAACATATCCTACAATTACCCTTTAATTTAAAAAATTCGTTAATGTAAAATAATTGAAATCGATTTTGATGATTGATTTGCGGGCGCAGGGACTCTGTCTGTCTTGCAGCGGACTTGCAGCGGATTGTGCGAAATAATTTAGTCTAAGAGAGGAAAGCGGCTCTGTCGGGTCCGTGACCAGGGCTATGCAGCGGGCTATGAGAGTGGTGATGGAGAGGGGGACTATCATTCATACCACCCTCGTGTGGACTCATCATCATGTCTTGGCCGAGCTGACCAGTGGGGGGAGTCATGCGCTTCTCCTTTTGCCGGCGGTTGCAGAACCAGACCCTGACCACTTCCTTCTCGAGTTGCAGTGTCTCGGCGAGCGACGCTATCTCTTGAGCCGATGGCTTCGGTTGCTTGTGGAAGTGGTTCTCGAGCGCACCTTTCACTGACACTTCGATGGAAGTCCTTTTCTTCCGCTTCCTGCCCTGCGCGGCGATCTTGTCGATGCTCGTGGGCGAGCCGGTGGTCGAGTCGGCCTCCTCGAGCCACTTCGCCAGCAGGGGCTTTAATTTGCACATATTCTTAAAACTTAACTGTAACGCTTCGAAGCGACATATCGTCGTCTGACTAAACACATTCCCGTAGAGTGTCCCTAGGGCCAGGCCCACGTCTGCCTGCGTGAAGCCTAACTTAATTCGTCTCTGTTTGAACTGTTTTGCGAACTGTTCCAGATCATCTGAACTCGGCGTCTCCTCTTCGCCCGAGTTCTCGTGATGCCGGTGGTCCGCGTGCAGTCCCACCGAGCCGCGATCGTGGCCGTGCCCGAGCTCGCTCAGGCCGCCTAAAGAGTCACTTCTCATGGCGGGGTGAAGTACTTGCGGAGGTCCGTTGCCGGAGCCGGCGTGCGCCAGCATCCCGTTCATAGTGTAAGCCGGATGATGCTGAAGCGGCGACGAGCCGTTGCTGTGCGGTGTCATTCCCGCCATGTGTGCGGCGGGCGATGCGTGGAGTGATGACGGATGCCAAGGTGATGATGCCATGTGTTGCTGGGCACGATGGTGGGCGTGCAGCGCGGTCGCGTGCAGGTCCGAGCCCGGCGGCCCGTTCGGCTTAATGTCCTGGTGGTGAAGGCCGTGCATACCTGACGGTGCCCACGGCGATGGATCCGAGGCATGATGTGGAAGTCCCATCGCTGCCCACTGGTGGTGGTGCGCACTTAAGGCGTGCCCGTTCGGGCCCTGGTTGTGATGCGGCATGTACTTCAGTTCCGGCGGTTCGCGGCCGTACGGGCCTCCCTGTGCAGTGGACACTTGCATCGGATCGTGATGGTGGTGATGCGAGCTCAGGCCGTGAACGCTGTTCAGATATGAACTGGACGCTCCACTCGCCATGTCACACCGAATGGCTGCGCTACGACAAACAGTGGTTTAGAAGTCATTTAGAACGTCTGCACTTTCGCGGTCACTCAGAACTGTGCGAACATTCAGTCCACATTGAGAACGAACACTAAACTCGTGAGCGAACGAAGCAACGAACCGTTTCAAGAACCGAAGGCAAATCAATTCGCAATCAATTCGCAGTGAACAAAACAAGTTTAATTACAATTAAGCAATCGAAACTCGAGCGACTCATCTGCTCAGTATTCACACTGTGTGCTCGATGCGGAGACTCGCGTAACCCTCCGTCCGCTCTCTGCCCTCACAGAGATGCAACTGACACCAGAGCCGAAGCCACACTTGCGATCCTCCTCTCGGCGGGCGGTGCGCGGGGCGCGTCCGGAGGCGGAACGCCGTCGCACGGCGTTTGCTTGCGGGGCACCGCCCACGGGCGGCCGCAGCTGGCTGCGATCGAGCGCGCGCCAATCAGCGCTGCGCTCGTGTCGAGAGGCACAGAAACGTTCGCTCGGCTCGGCACCGGTTGCACGGGTGGTCGGAGCGTCGTGCGGCACCGAAGGCGGCCGCAAACGCGCTGACAGTGATGAATGTGCAGTGCGCGCTGAGCAGGCGTGGCGATCGCGTTCGCAACGAGCAGCGAGAGACATCAGGAGGAGATCGCCGGCACACAGTAACAGGTGGGATCAATCGCGATTTCAGCAGCGAGCCGCGATCGACGCGCGCTTCGGCCGCTGGGCGCGAGCACGGCGCACAGGCACTGAGCGCCGGAACACGAGTGCAATGAAAAGCGCATCAATCAACGGCCGAAATGTGCCCCTTAAATCACACTTAAGCGTAGCACCGATCGCAGCGTCGATCAGTCCGAGCAGCGATCGAACGCCGGCGAGTGACGCGGACCG
This sequence comes from Dinothrombium tinctorium, assembly GCA_003675995.1. NCBI lineage: Eukaryota > Metazoa > Arthropoda > Arachnida > Trombidiformes > Trombidiidae > Dinothrombium > Dinothrombium tinctorium. The sequence goes on along the minus strand of NCKU01000026.1, from coordinate 19,076 downwards.
AGCGTTGGCGAACTAATTTGAATGTGAATGGCGAGCGACAAAACAGTTATCGATTATGTAACAGTTGCAATATGCGCTTCGCTCGAGTTTGCCTCGCTTCTTGTGTTTGTTTTGCGTTCGCAGACAAACTTTTGGAAGCAGAAAAGCGAAAGCGAGCGAATGAAAAAGAAAGTTGGACTCGCAGAGATTGCAGTTCGCGCTTTGTTTGTTTGCCAATTTTTTCAGAGCGCACAGGATGCGAAGAGATGAGATGAAAAGAAAGAGATGAAAGCGCTTCTATTTACCTTCGCTGCTTTCTTTCCTTTCACTTCGCCTCTCGCTTTCAGGTAAAGTCAACAACAACACCAACTCGCTTCTTCTCAGTAGCGCTTCACTTTCGCCGATTGCCGAAAGCGAGGCTCGTCATCGGGCTTTTGGCGATGGTGATTCGAACGAACAGCTTTTGCAGCTCGCGTCATTTTTATGCTTCGTCGCCGTGATTCTTCGATTCAAATCCGCTCGAATTGAGAATTTAGGTTGAGTGAGTTGGTGAGCGAGAGTGAAAGCGAGAAGATGAGAAGAAAGCTGTGTGATAGCGAGCAGAAAACTGCAACTAAGTGAAAATTAATTACGAAATTAGACTCGAAATTAGGTTCGCTGTTGAATTTTCGCATTTTGAAATGAGGCATTGACGAGCAAACAGCAATTTAACAGTTGATCGCTTCTCGCGAGAAAACAGAACACTGAGTGAGCGACTCGGCGACCAGCGCACTTTTCAGCTGTTCGCATTGTGTTCGCACAGTTCTGAATTAAGAAAGCGCCAACATTAATTCATTGCAACAGGATCTTTGCTTCACGTTTCCTATTTCGAGCAGCAGTAATTGTAAAAGAAACTGGACCCTCTTCAAACCATTACCGCTATACGCATCTCTCTGCTTACCGCACAAACATAATCGCGCCGTTCACAATCAGCGAAATGTGTGCCGAGCGAAAGAAAATGAGATGAGAAAGGATGCGAGATGGTGAAAAAAGCACGAGAGCATGACCACCACGGCCAGCAATAACATCCTATACACACATATTCGCCTCAAGCACATCCCACCACTTCAAACTCGCTCATGCAATAGGAAAAAACAATTTCCGTCCTCTTCATCTTCTTCATCCTCATCTCTCTCTCGAGCCCGCGTGCAAACGCATACACATACAAAGCCCGCGAACGCCAAACTTTGTTCGCCTTACTTTTTTTACTTCGCTATATGAAATGTAGCTGCTCGCCTCCGCCCCTCAAAATGCAATTTCGAGCACACAGCCGAGCAAAAAAATGTTTCAGTGATGTCGGCGCCTGAAAGATTACAGCGAGGACCTGTCTAAACTGAGGAGTGGTTTTCTTCCTATTCTATGTCCATTTCAAACACATTGCAATCTTTGAAATATTGTAATCGCTTTGCCTCTTTCGAGCGTAAAAAAACTGAATGTTGAGCAAAACGCAACCTCAGGGGCTTTAAGATCGCGCTGTCACCAGCGATGATCGCTACTCGTGTCATTTTGCGTTGGGAGCGAATGGTATGTGCGAGTTGTCAGCACACGGCTTGTTACTTTCACGCGTAATTGAAAGAGGATTATGCGTTCGAACGCGATCAGTGGAAGAAGCAGAATGAGAAGAAGAAGAAAAACTCAATTTGAATTTAATTTGGTTCTCAAAATTAGCGATACTCGTCTGTTCCGCTAACTTAGTGTTTCGCGAACGCCGTAATCGTTTGGCAATCACTCGTCTGAATTTTCGGTAACCGCCACTAATGAATGGTGCACTGTGCTCGAAGCGCGGCGCGTTCATTCGATTCTCTGCCTCGCAAACAGTGGTAACAAAAGAAAAGAAAAGAAAAGAAAGAGAAATGAGGGAGAAAGAGACTTCGGCGAGTTTCGAAAGCGAGCCTTGGGGAAATGAAACTTGAGAAATTAAAGATAAACTTCAATTAAATACCACACCTCTTCGCAAATACTACAGATCGAGCACATATGCTCTGCACACCATATCGGATATTGTAGAACTTAAATTATGAGCGCACAATTATAATGATTGTTGTCCGCAGATAATAACAAGAGTGTCGTAACGATGCTAAGCTATAATATTCTGCCTTCTCCGCTTTTTCTTCTCCGACTTGGCCACAATCAAACGCGATAGCAACTCGCGAAGCAAACTCTACTCTTGATCATGCGAGAGACAAAGAAAAAGTTTCGCTTCTTCGTCTAATTGCTGCGAACGCCGCGTCCCATGAAGGTTTGCGAAACTTTTTTTTTGAAAATCAAAAATGCAAAGCAGAAGTGCACAGAGCGGAGAGTGTGGGCAACAAATGCGCTGCTCTCGCAAACAGATTAATTATGATTTCGACGAATAGAAGCGCAAATTAATTATTTAAAACCGAGCCACAATGCGAATCGCAAAACACTTGCAGTCTTCGGGTGATAGACGATAGTTGCGATGGCGGCAGATGTGCTCGACTCGTTGTGTTCGCTCGAATCGCTTTTTTCTTTGCCTTTTTTATAGCCAATAATCAAATTGCGATGTCGTCCATCACTTCATGCTTCTAACGGCTTTCATCGAGCGGCCCACTTATAGGCTCGCAAGCTGCAAATAACCCTTGCTGCTCTTGCCTCGATCACAATCAAACCGGCCGACGTCTCAAAATGCAGTCCGAGAAATTGGAAAAAGGTGAATTTGTGAATTTTGCGAAAAAAGTTTCAGATTTCGCCGACGATAAGACCGAAAACGTGACTACTACCAAAAGAGTGTTTAACGAGAAGCAGCTTTAAGGCCCTGAACACATCGAACCTACCGTGGGTCGAAGTGTTCGCGAATCGATTGAGAAGAGCAGCGAACAATTTGGTCACAATTGAAAGTTCTCGCCGAGCAGACGAGAGATGTGCTCAACGAGAGCTGAATACTACCAGTGGACAGAGATTATTCGCTAGCAATCGGAGCGAGGCACTCACTAGCTTCGGTCGATGGCATAAAATCGTAGCAGCAGCAGCAAGAAGAGTGGACAGTGTGTCCGTTTAGCCGTAATGAAATGGTGGTAATTTGCTTGAATCGCACGTAATCCAATAATAAAGCGAGTTTAACTTACTTATTTTTGCTGTTCGCTCGGACAACGAAACTTAAGCACGATATTAGATTTGCGCTCCGAATTACGGATTACGTTGACCAGCGGCTGTTATTTTCGCTCTATAAGCTCGTAGCTATGATATATAATCAGCTACACGTGTTTCTCTTCGCCAACTATAATTAGGATTAAACTGAAAGAAAACTCGCAGCATCGACATTAGGATTGCTTGCAGCACGTTTAAGTAATGGTCGATCGACGAATGAAGTGTACAATCAGCGAACACATGCGAGGATGCGAAGGAGAAGCGGCAGCGAGCGAATTCGCGAATTCGGCGAGAAGATCAGTTTGGGCAACTTACACTCGATCATCTCAAACTTGTCTTTCATTGATTCTCACCGAGAGGACATCTCTTCTTCTTTCTCTCCGCTTCTCGCAATCGCAGCTAGTGAATGAAGTGAAGCATCCAAATCCGACACTATATCGACCACGATTAATGGACTAACGTTTGTTGCACTGTGTTCGACGCGTTATTGGCAGAGGCGAGCGGTGGCGGCGGCGAGCGAATACCGGAAAGCCGTACGTTAAAATTTTTGTGATCAAACAGCGTCGTCAGCGAGAATCGAGCGAGCAGCACGCATCGCGTCGCCCTCGCAAAACAAAGCGAAACTTTTCGCTTCGCACACAAACTTTATGGATGTGCACTACGCACGCCGACGGCTCCGTCGGTCGCTCAGTGAGCTCCGCATTATCTTACGTATGATAATTTTGCGCTCTTTCTGTTTCACTCTTCTGCTCGCCAAAAATAAATCGCATTTTGAACATCTTTTGAAGTGTACATTTGTTCAGCGTTCAAAAAACATAAAATATGTAAGTCGAGCCGACGATAAGTGCATTTTTAGCGATCCATTCGCCGTATTGCGAGGCAGCGAAGAAGAAAGAATCGCTGCGAGCTACGGCCGAAACCACAAACTTTACTTGCCTCTTGCTCTCGCATTCTCTCTCCGCGCTCTTCACTTTACACTGATTTTATCCGCTTTCTTCAAATGCGCCATCAAACTTTATTAAGAAAATATTTCTTCAAAATTGTCATTAATGGCGTTGCTGCACTCGTTCGCAAGTTGCTCGTGTTCAGCGGGTGACCGAAAAATTGCACACACACACCGACATGTCTCGCGGTTTTGCGAGACCGCGAAAAAAAACGTTGCGAAAAGCGCGCGCCGCTTAGCAAAATTTACTTCACTCGTACGCTGCATTCGATATTGCGAGAGGCGATCGAAATCTAGACCATTAATTAGCCGAGCGAAGCTAGACGACACACACACACAAGTTTTCGAGAGCGAAATTCTCTTCTCCGGCCATAAAAAGCAAGAACTTATCGATTATTTCGCCGAGATTTATTTTGTAAATGAAAATCAAGAGCGCGTACACAAATCGCTGCGCTTTCGGTTTTTAAACGCTTTCGGAATGTTACTTTCAAAACGAAATAACCTCATAAAATACTCGAGCTGATAAATCACACTGAAACCTGTCTAATGCGAGCTCTAAGCACATATTTATTTATGTAGTGACCCCATATAAGGCCAATTTACTCATAAAGTAAAGTAACGCTTTAAAATCGGCGAATGAGAAAAACTTTCTCTTCAATCGCTTCGTTTACAAACGTCAGTTTGGCCGTGCTTCGATATTGTGCATCGAGAACGGGCTAGCTTGCAAGTCGAAGCAGAAGAAGACAATGTCGGAGGTGAAAACGCGTATCGCGAAACAGTTCGCACTCAAACCGAATTTTAACTTCTTCTTCTTCTTCTTCTTCAATTCTTCGCTGATAAGATAGTGGAGAACATAAATATAAATTAAACGAAAAAAAAGGAGAAGTATTCCTGACTTTGGGACATCGTTTCAAACAACTTATTCGGTAAATATTTTATAACTTCGGAGACGAGACCAAAATTTCAAATTCAAACATTAAGTTTAATATTATTTTCATTGGGCAGCGAAAAAACTTTTCTTCTTCTTCTTCTTCTTCTTCTTCTCTTCTCTACTCTTCGTTGCTTTCACTTCAAAAAGCTGCGCCATAAATTGTGTACCTTTTGCTTTTCTGAACAGAGCGTAGAAAGCAAAAAAACTTTTTTTTGCAGCTTTTAAGCGAACACGACCGTTTTAGCTTTAATTAAGACAAATGTGTACAATTCGCAATACTCTCGATGTCGCTGTGTGCCTCGAAAATGCTAGCAGCACAAAACTCGACGCGCTATGTAAATTTTCGTTTTCGAGCGTACTCTATGCTCGTTTCTCTCTCTTTTTTTTAACAATCACCTGAATTAATTTGATATTTGCCTTTTAAGCTTTTCAAGCTGAAATTATCTCCGCTAAAAATTAAAAAGTGATTTATTTCACCATTTGTGTTTTCGTTTAACTTTAACTTCAACGATAAAAAGCTAAATAAAGTTAAGCGAAATGTGTTTGTTTTGCGAGCGAAAAGCGGTTTAAAAAAAAGTGAATTTACTTACATTATATACGTAAACACATTTCAGTGCGAATGTTTATTTGTTTGTTTCGAGTGATTTATTGTTTGCGACAAAGAGAAAATTAATATTTTTATTCTCTATTTATATTTGGCAGCGAAACAGAATGGAAGAGGAGGAAATTGGTGAGCAAAATATTGGCTGCGGAGAGTAGCGAGAAAATTATTCGCCGAAATCACAATCGCGCTGTTTTCAATTTCAATTCTTCGCAGAAGCGAGAAGAAGCGAGAATTGAAGTGACACAAAACAAACTCGAAATTAAAAATCGCATTCAATGTAAATACGAAAAGCGCTATTTGAGTGCAGCGAGCTAGCGAGTCGGTCGTTGTGAGTGAGCAATAAATATTGCCGATGGTTTCTCGCTCTGTTCGAACGCCGAGCGCAGATAATAATTTACGTGCAAAACTATGTTACTTTATAACTCCATTTTCCATGATTTATTGCTTTTTTCTGAATTTTAAAAATTCATGAAAACGCCAATTCGCGCCTCTCGCACTCAATTTCGGCTTCACTTTCAATTTTCGCATTGTTTACAAACACCAACACACTTCGCTTTGCAATTATCATCTTCGGTAATTGAATTCAGCGTGCGGCTAATTAATGAAATTCATTTTTTGACCGCGTTTGGCATACAATTCAATTGTCAGCAGCACTATGATTCGAGTGAAAATGAGAAGCGTTCGCAGAGCCTCCGCCACTCGCCACTCGTCAATCACTTCGCATTGAGAATGAAGGTGCGATGAGATGAAGACATACATCATATTTAAATGAATATATTGCTACATTGCGTTTCATCAAAAGCATAATTCATGATTAAGAAGATGAGCGAAGTTCGGTGATTGATTGCCGCATTTCTGTTTGACATTTCAATAGGCAACAAAAAAAGCGAAAAGTCGGCGAGCTAATTATCTCTTCTTCATTCGTTGCGCGCTGGCTTATGTGGCGTTTTTTTCTCTTTTCTTTCGCCTAAACACGGCTGTAATTAATTTTGATCGCCGTGAAGAAAAAATAATTGTCGACAGTTTGAAAACGCGCGAATCAACGCGATGGACAGCAGATAAAAGTGGTGAAAAATTGTGCACTCGTCTCTCTCTCTCTCTCTCGCTCTCTAACGATGCTTAAAATCAGTGACAGCGCGAATCGCGATGCAATTGAATTTGAAATGCAGCGAATTATCGTAATTTGCGTAATAATAAGCTTCTGTACACTAGTACACACTGTATGCGAGTAGCATTGAATGCATACAGCACTCGCCCTGAGCTGTAGCGAGTTCGGAAGCGAATAATGGTCTCGCTGTTTGCGCTGAAAACACGCGAAACACGCCGAGTGCGTACTCGAAACACGAGATTAGCAAATTTATGCAAAGTAAACAACGTGTAAAGCAATATTGAAAAATATGAATAGAGAGCGAGAGGAGAGGGCGAAGCGGAGGGCAGTGAGCGAGCGATTGCGGAGGTAGACAGGGAATCGAAGCGATCCGAGGAGGAGCATATTAGCAGCCATTAAGGCGTACAATTGTGCGCCCATTTATTTGCGTACTCAAAATGTGAATTCGGCGATTATATGTGTGGTTGTGTTGTAGCGAGCGAGAGTTGCTCGCCTATTATGCAAAGATTATGCAAAATAAACCACAGCTCAAATGTATGACAATGTTTAAAAGCTCGCCTCTCGCCAATGGTAATCAATGCAAATTGCGCGCTCCGACTTGCCACAATACATTTTTAATATAGCACAAAATTTCACTTACTTTCGACGGTTCGGCGAGCCCAGCAGCCGGGGATCGCGGACGAGCGCGAGCAGAAGCAGAGAATTGTTTGTTTCGACGTTGTACAGTCTAAACAATGTTTGTTACTCGATGTGGTGTTCACTGTACAGCGAGTGCATCATTTCCTTGTCGAGTACTGACTTCGGCTTCTTCGGCAAACAAAACCGGATGTCGAACGCTTTGAATTATTCAACAAGTTACAGAGGCGAACTCAAGAAGCCATTGCTTTCAGCCGAAACGCAATACTCTCGCTCTCGAGAAACTAAATTCATATTTAGGTTCGGTTCGGTTCGGTTCGCTGTTCACGCTTCACTGACTCTATACGAGCCAAGAGAAAAAATTGAGCTCGAGCTGTATCGTGACAACAAGCACAAGAACAGCGGACTCTACGGTCAGCGGTGAAGTGAAGGCCAGCACTCGCACATGTATACACGTCGATTTCACCATCGCGATCGCTATGAATATGTATTCAAAATAGGGAAACATTTATATTTATGTATTCCGAACTTTCTTTCTTCTTCTTCTCTATCAAAGCACCATTAAATTGAGATTATGTGTGAAACGATCGAAAATCAATAAAGAGTTTGCAGAAAACAACTTGTTTCGCGACAAACAAAATACGCTTTCAGCTGAGCGAGAGTCGAGCGAGCGAGCGAGCGAGTTACTTGATCCCTTTTCATCTACATATTCATTCGCATTCGCTCGTCCGGGCAGCGTTCGACGATCGAGCGTTTGCAATCCCTCGAAATTGGCTCATTTGCACAGACACGGCACACGCGGCCATAGCGAACGCACACAAACGAATCGAATTCGCCGCCGCGACGAGAGCAGCGAGAGCAATCGGAACGATGCGAGTCTTTAATGATTTTTGAAAACTCGCAACGAGCGCGGCCGTAAGTTTAAAACTGATATTTAATGGAATGCAAATTACAATCATTTCGACTCTGTAATAATAATAATACCTATGGTGCAGCTATTATCTCGCCGGCGCTTTCTCTTCTATTTGCTTGTTACTGTAACAACGCATAAACGAAAAGTGAAAAAAGTGGACAAGAAACAAAGAGGATCGGAGCGAGAAACAGATGAGTGTCCTTCTCGTGTAATCCAGTAAAATATCATTTTTTAAATGCTTCGTCATCCTTTAGATAATAACTTATGGAATTGGTTCAACTTCTTTGGCTACTAGATGTGACATCCATACCTAACGACGACGAGTATAACAGTACTCGCAATCATTACACACGACCGCTGCTGCACATATACACATACACACACACATACGTATGTTTCTTCGTTTTATAGATTCGATTACAATTTTATAGCTCTGAAAACGGCCACAATTGCAGATGAAATACTTGTGCTTCTTTTCTTGCTAGCCGAGCCGATGCGCAACCAGCGCGCTCAGTGCGCTCGAACAAAGCTACACTCGCTGGCTTCTTTTCAAATGCAATCATAATGTAGAAAAGCCGAGCAAAAATACAATTTCTCGTTTTAATATCCGAAATTGAGGTACACTCGCAAAAAAAATAACAAATTCTCGCTCAAAGCTACCGTAGAATTTACATTTATTCATAGACTGCGAAGACTGAACAATTTTGTTTTTTCGCTTCTTCTTCATTTGTTTGTTATTCACTTTCTTTTTTCCACGAAAAGTTTTGGCAATGTTTTCGGTAAGGAAGGCGAACGAAAGAGTCGAGCAGCCGAACAGCCGCCATTTAGCCGAGCGACTTGTTGAAATTCAAAAAAGTTTTGCAGCACTTTCTTCGCTCGCTGTTGTTTATGATTTCTGCGCGAAAGCTCGCGAATAATTTCATAAACTTATGCTGATTGGGGTCACGCGTTGAGGTCAGTTTTGTCTAAATAGCGAACCGAGAGCGAATTGAAACGAGGAAACGAGGCAGTCGAGTGTGATATACGGTATACGATTTTCGGAACCTTCTCTCATTCGCTCACCTCCGATGTTCGATGAATATTTGCTCGATCAGCTAGTGAACAGTTGGAGAAAGAAAGAAGAAGAAAATCTATTTACTGCTCGCAACTTGATTACGAAATTCTTTTACCTAAAATAGAGGTGAAGTCAAAATTCACATTTTTTGACGCCTTTTCTGAATTATTCAAAAGCACTCGATTCGGTATTGCATTTGGACATCGCTGCCATTCTGCCATTCCCCGACGGAGCGCTCGTATATCATAATTATTGACTCCATTCTCTTAGAGCTTTGGGACGCTCTGTGTATGTTCTTCGCTTTCGCCCAAAAATTCATTTCGCGCTATTCGTCTGTCGCTGTTCGCAAATTCATTTCGAAACTGTACTAAAAGTGTATTGATATATAAATGAGTGCGATGCAATAAAGCTTTCATGGCCCTGTGAAACTTATGCCATAAACTAAGTGGACGACGGCAACAAAAAAGCTTTCGATACATCGAACGATATGAGAGTGGCGATCACGAATGCAACTTCTATCGAGTGTCCATTACTTTCTCTGTGTATGCGATCACTTTTATTACCGAATTCATTAGATTCACTTTTTTACGACAAATTCAAACGTCAACTTGCGCTCGCTTTCTGCTCGTGTGTGCCTTGCGAAACGCAGCGAATATGCAGCCAGATGCGACTAGGCGCGCTCAGCGTTGTCGATTACGGGCGAACGCCGCTCCACCCGTCATTTAATTTCGAGTGTCTCTCTCGACTTTCGTTCACCGTTTCGACTCCAATATACGTGCACAAGTAAATGTACACGCACAATTCGAGCGACCATTTCACTTCTCCCGACACTGTTTGAGTGAAAAGAATGAATTATGCAATTTATGCAAATGGTATACTTCACTCGACTGTATCCAACTCCAATGTAGTTTGTAAAATCCCGCAGAGTTCGAAGACGATAAAACTTTTTACTGCCGGCTCTCACTCTCGCAGGCAGCGATCGGTGCGCGAACACACACTTGCCTATTGCATTAAAACCCGTGAACCGATTGGTCGCCGTTTTAAATAAGAAAAGGAACCACTCGGGCTTTTCAAACCGCATACCTGCGAATAAATGTGTTCTCGTTAAACAAACACCTTCGTTCGCACTCTTCGCCGAGCCGTTCAAATCGCAGTAAATTAAGCGAACGCCTTGTGTAATTTAGCTCAGTGCTCGAGTGAAACAGCGCTGACAATCAATTGAGAATATCTATTATTACAGAGATTGCTTGCGTGATAAACGCCGTTTCTTTTGCTAGTATTTCAAAACCGTTTTCAGCTCGCCTTCTGCGAAAGGGTTACGGAACACTCGACCCGCGAAGCCGGATTTGATTTGCATAAATAATAATTACATATGTTCTGCATTTGCTTGTTTGCGATTATAAATATGCGCACACATACGTAATAAGCGGTACAGTGAAGCGGGCGCGGGCTCTCGATGCAAAGCGATTATGAGCCGCTTTTAAAGCTCGATTTTGGCGAAATTCAATGGAAAGTTTATCATTCGATTTCGAAAAGAAATACAATTCGAGCACTCGGTAATCGCATTGATTTGATTGCAAATTCGGAAACCAACAATCACTACACTCGCCATTCATCACAATTGTGACTGTCACACGTTTCCTCGAAAGTTAATTAAGTTGGCTGGTGAACAAAAACGAGGTTTAGCGTCTATTTTCATAACTAATTTGAGGCAAACGCCGAGTGTGGAATTACTTTTGCACTTTTTCTTCTGCGCTCGCAGAGCTCAGCTTTGGTAATGGTCGGCGGCAGCTGAACTAACTGCAGTTAAAATTCTCTAAATAGGCATAAATAGGCAATGAATTTTTAATCGCATTCAATTGTGACAGTAATTATGATAAAACGATGAAATGAGAATTGACGAGTCGAAGCGTTTACGTTGTGTAGGTGAGAGCTGCACACATAAACTGTTTATGCGAAGTGAAAAGAGTGCGAACGTGTGAATTCGAACGACAATAAGGCAGCGAAATGATATATTGGCGCGAGAAGAGCGTGAATAAAGCATCAAACGCTCGATCCCAATTGCCTCATTAGTTTCGCAGATAAGAAGCGCGCCGTTTGCCGGCTGCATATTGTCTGCTAATCCAACTCACTCGTAGCCCCGCGCGTCCACAACGGGCGAGAGAAAGCGAGCAGAGAGCGCAATTTATCTCGTGTACAGCGAGAGGCGAACAATGCTCGCCATCAATTGACCAGATGGACACGGACCCCTTTATTTTAGCCATTTAACGATTTATAGATGACTCCGCGTTTAAATGGCGCGTATTAAAGGTTTGCAATTCCACGCACGTGTGTGCGTATAAATACCGAGGAGCGATTTCCACGAGAAGAGCGAGAACTTATTTGCTGGCCCGCGTACTGCGTTTGGCCGTCCGTTCGCTCCATATGTCGCTTTATTTGTCACTTTTAATCACTGTTTTGTTTCGCTTCGCCTCGAATGCGAACAAGAGATGAGCGTCTTGCTTTTCTTCATCTCGCACAACTCACTTTGTTATGCTTCTCGTGTGCGTGTCTGCATTAATCGTCGCCAAAGATCGCAGTGACACAAATATTTGCGGACACATGCGATAAATTGCGAGCGCTTCTGCTGCAGAAGCGCGACTTTTCGGCTTTCGACATTTTGCCTAAGCGAGCGAAATTAGGAAGAAGAGGCGCGCACAAAATTGTCAATTTTGTGTCTTTTTGAGGAGAAGAAATTTTCTGGTAAGCGTTAGCTTGTGAATATGCCGCTGGCGGTGAGAACTACGGGGATTCTGTTTAACGACACACGAAACAGTTGTTTGTACTTTGTAAATGGAAGAGAAAAAGAGCGAAAAGCACACAAAACGCGAGGCAAGAAAAACAATTTCAGCATTGATTGAGAAAAGATATATTCGCTTCGAATTCAGTTTCGGCGGCGATCGTTTTGAAAGCTAGAAAAAAGATGATAAATAACCGACGCGGAGTCACACCCGAGTGTTGGTCCGCGCGCGTTGTCGCCGCTCCGATCAGCCGAGTTATCAGCGAACTGCGCTCGTTTTTAATATTATTTATTACAATTTTCTGATAATATAATAAAGCCGTAAATCATTGTGCAAAGTCGGGCGAAGCGTTTTGTTTCCACCACTTTTCGCAGTTAATCGAGTTCTGAGGAGAGCGCGAGATAGTTGAGCAGTGGTCAGCAGACGAGAGTCAAAGTGTCAGTTATGAAAAATTTGACAGAAGAAGTTGTCAAAAGTAAAAGAAGTCAGAGCAGAAGAAATTGGCATTTTGAATCGAACGTAAATGAGTTCGAGAGCCGAATAAATTGAAACACAACATGGTCCGACTGCTGGCCGTTTTCGAGGCGGATTTCTGTCCATATTTCATCGTGCTGGTCGCTGATGAACAACTTGAGACGCTCTTGTTTTCAGCCGCTACAGATGATATATGTTCTGACGGCGCCCGCTGCGCAATGTTGTTGACAATTCAAATTAGAAGATAATTAGATAAAGACAAAGTCGTTTTCGAAGCGAATAGTTAAGTGAACGGAGAGTTGAATTTGCGTTTGCAAAGTGAAAGTATCGAGTGTGTGCCCGTAATTGATTTCACCATTTCTTGAATCGATAGATGAGCTGCAGATATGCGAGGCGAGAAAGTGTTGGTGAAGAGGAAGCAGCTCGACATCTCTTCTCGCGCTCTCACTGCATCCAATTCTGAAAACGCTGGCACACACAGCGTTGCGGCGGTTACGCGAACCGCTTTTTCTCTGCCAGGATCAGAAAGTATTATGTGATACAATGACAGGAAGTTATCGGGATTTCGGCCGGAAAATAGCGTGAAATAGAGATTCTCACGAGCGATGGACAAAGCCAGAATAGCGCGCGAATGAAGTCAGGAAATATATTTGACGGGCTCGCTTTCTCCCGCTACCTTTCAATGATAAATGAGCGCACATCGATCACTTTGGACTCTGTTTGACGTGATCTTCAACATTAGAACGAAAAAGTAAACTTTTGTTTGAACAACTATCGCCGGCATTGCGTCTTTTCGGTGATTGACTGCGCCTTCACTTTGCCTTCGCTGAAATTCATCATCGCTTTGCATTTCGATCGCTCACTCGCATCGCTTTCACAGCAAATCAACTCACTTCCTATAGAAAGCAGCCCGATGCGAACAAGTCGCGAAACGCTTTCACTTTGCATAAATTGCAACCCTTTTTACGAAATTGCACGGCGCGACCGAATTCACTCGATCCGTGTGTGCGTTTGTTGTGCGTGAATACATGCAAATTAAACGGCTTCAATTGTGTGACAGCCAAACTTGCAACCGTTAGCTCTTCCTCTCTTTCGATTTACTCAGGCTAAATTGCTGAGCGCGAGACACTCGTCGTGTTGTCGCATCGCTTAAGTGCCTTTCGCTTTCCACTCAACTTTTCTTTTACTGTCGCACGTCAAAAATTTTCAAATGCAACTTAATTTCAATTTTAAAAATCGAATAAAAATTTTACTCGAGCTTTTAAAAATTTACTTGCTTATTTAATTCAACGTCGCTTTCATCATTCGTAAAAGTCCGAAAACGAGTCGCAAACCGAATGATATTTCGAAACGAGAAAAAAAAACTCTTTCATCGCTATTTGCTTGAATTAAATTTTAAATTTTAAATTCTCGAAAGCGACTGCAGAAGTCGACTGCGTGTGTTCGAACTAAACACTTCGCTATGTACATGGGCACGCACTTTCATTATGTTTGCGATCAATTCGAAGAAACACAAGAAGAGCGAATTAAATGAATGAAAATGTAAAAGTGTTCAAAACTGCAACAACATATGGCGATCAAATTCGACCAAAAGGCCGTTTTGCTTGCAGCTACAAAGCGTTTGCATCGAGCAGATCGAAGCATTAAGAAAAGTTCTTCATTTTCCAAAACTCAACAATTTCTCTGACTTCGCTTTTGTGCTTCGTTCACTTTTATGCACAAACTTCGCACTTCTAATCGAAACTTTAACGCTTCACTTGCTTTCGACTGCTATAGAAAAAACAATTTTTCTCCCACTTTCTCATTAAAAATGACAAGAATTTAATTAGCTTATCGGGCGTTGTTTTCTTTCTTTTTTTCTCTCCTTGTCGCTCTCTCTTCACAAAATTGAATCATTCGAGATCAGCAAGCTTCAAAACTAACTACGATCTTCTTCAAAATATAGAGTGAGATGAAAAGATACTCGTGAAATGAAAGTTTCAATTTAATTTCAATTCGAAAATAGAATTTTCACCACTCAAAATAAGAAAAAAAAAACTTTTGTAATGAGCGGTAAGTAAGCACGCTGGACAGTGGAGCGGTTGAGAGAAAAGAAAGTGAAAAGAGAGTCGAAACAATGTAGAAACGGACGCAATTAGCCGTGTTCGCAGTGGTGCTTTTTTGGCGCAATTATGGCAAAAAAAAAGTTTGGCGCGTTATTTATGCATCGTTTTGAGGATGAGAAAAGAAGAAGAAGAAAAAAATAATAAACCGAGTGAAAAGAAAGGAGAAGAGAAATGAATGCGAAATGGGTAAATTTCGCGGGACAATAAACGTCACTCATTTCCTCGAAAAAACAATCATTTCGCGTAATGGGCTTCGCTTTGCGAAACGCATTCATAAATATTATCGAGAAAGAAAAAAAAAAAAATACACTCGTCGCAAAAATCACCGACAGCTCGACAAAGCGCCAATTCGAAATTTATCGTTTTTCAATTATTCAAATATTCAAATATTTCGATTCGCATGCAGCCATCGCTCGCACATCCTTCGTTCGCGGCGATAATTGATGCAAAACACGATTGCGTCACTTTATTAAACGTAATTTATTCACAATTTTGTGTTTATATTTATTCCCCAATTGTGTTATATTTTTTGATTAATAATTAACTTTAATTTATGAGTGTACTTTCGCTAGCGACACACACGCATTAAATATGTATTCATGAATTTCATATGCGATGATCTTATTTTTTTGCTTTCCTCTTGTTTGGTTAAGTTTCGTTTTCAGTTATGCAAAACCGTGAAATTGTTTGTTTGCTACTTTTATTTTAAATATTTAATATTCACAAAATATTCAAATCGAGTTTGTTTTTTTTAACGATGGCAGCAATTGAAATTGAAAACGACAGTTGGTCGCGCAATTAAACAGGTAGAAATAATTAACAAAGTAAACAGCGCTTATTAAGAAGCAGCTGCCATTTCTTCGCTTATTACAAATTCGCAAATTCGTTGAAAAATTCATTTCGCTAAATTTGTGTTTTGCGCGAATACGAAGAAAAAAATTTTTTTTGCTTTAATTGTTCACCAAAAAAAGAGTTAAACGTCGCTTAATTTTGGTTAACCGAAAAAGTGGTCGAGTAATAAAAGAAATGTTCTGGCAAAGTGATTATTATTATTATTCATTAGCCCGATAACAGGCAATAATTGCATCGAAAATTTTCGATGAATGAAAAGAAGTTTGAAATTGATTTTGAAAAAAGAAACAAACAATTCAAAACAGAGAAGAGTTGCAATTGGAGGCAAATTATAAATTTAAATTAATTGAAAAGCGTGACGATTGTTTTTTTTTTTTCTAGTTTGAACGTTTAATTGTAATGAAAGCGATTAATCAAAATGTCAAATTGATTCGCTCGCTGGATGCGCTCTTGGAGCAGAGTTCGCACAATTTACGTTTATAAAATTTGACATTTTCACTTTTCTACTCTTTTTTTCGCTAGCACTCAACATTCATTCGATGCGATCACCGTTCTCTGCATTAATTCGGTGTCTGATTTCGCTTTAAAAATTTATTAAATTCCAATCGATGTCATTCAGAATTCTCCCTCTCTTTCTCTCTGTTTTTTTTTTCACTTTCATTTTCAGAATGAGCGCAGAACTTCAATTGTTTTCTGGCATAAAAACAATTTTGCACACATCGAAACGACGTGTCTTTGTGTGTCTCGTTAATTCAACGAGTAGTTTGTGACATTTGTCATGCAGCGGCATATTGGAAAAAAAACGACGAAAGGCGAATTCAGCAAAGTTTAAAATATGTGTGCAAACTGAAACGTGAGGCAGCGCGAATAGATGGACAGGTAAAGTGGTGATGCGTTGCAAAGCAGCACAGAGCGAAAAAGTTCTAGCGACAAACGCAGTGACAATTTGAAGTTTGATTTGAAACAAAGTAGAGAAGTGAGAGTTTGTTACGAGAGAGCGAACACAAACGCCGAATGGTGAACGGGCTTAATTGCAGAGTACGACAAACATAAATCAGAGTGAATGTGTTTTCAAATGGCTAATTCATGAACAAAATTTTGTCATTTTTATCTGAAATTTAACACAAACAGTTGCCTCTGCACTCACTCGTAAAGGTTAACTACACGAGCTTCTTTCGCTGCCGTTCACAATTCAATAAATATTTAGCACCAGATTTCGTTTGCAAACCGAAAAAAAGCTACACGCTCGCAGAAGCTAGCGAATTGGAAATGAACTAGCGCCGATCTCGCTCAATAATCGAACGGCTGTCAAATTTTGAACGCAAATAAAGAGATGGTGGCTAGTGAAAAGCACGAGGAATTAATTTTAGAATTGAAATGCCACAAAAGTAAAGTTAACTTCGCTTTTTCTTTTCAATCGCAATCGCTTCTTACTTCTTCTTTCGCACTAAATTATCTTTTCTTCTTCAAAAAAAGCCAACCATAAAACTCTTCAAACTTGTGCATTTTTGTCTTACGCTAAAAAATTGATTCTTCGAATCAGCGTGCTTAAAGCGTTTCGATCATCAATTTATTCTCTGCCTCTCTTTTCGATTTGCCGAAAAAATTTTTCTTCTCGCTTCGAAGCCGTAAATTATGCAATAATTAAATAATGAGTTATTGATAAATATCTTGTGTTTTGACAGTTTTTCGGCAGTTTTTGTTTCGATATTTGTTTTACACTTTTTTTTAAAAAAATTCATTTCAGTTGTTAGTTGATCACAAACGAAGCGATGCTCACATTTTTATTTTTCGAT
The DNA here is from genome assembly GCA_003675995.1 of Dinothrombium tinctorium. Lineage (NCBI taxonomy): Eukaryota > Metazoa > Arthropoda > Arachnida > Trombidiformes > Trombidiidae > Dinothrombium > Dinothrombium tinctorium. The sequence goes on along the minus strand of NCKU01000026.1, from coordinate 1,754 downwards.
TAATTTTTTTTTGCTTTTTCGAGACACCGAGAGAATAAAAGCAAAATTGTGCAAAGCTTTTGTGATTTTTAAAAAAATATTTTTGCATCGATATTGTATTTTGAGTAGAAAACATGATGTACTTCGTGCAGTGAGTGCTTACTTCTCTCATTTTTTTGTTCTCGCCGCAAAAAGCGTACGCAATTTACGTTACTTTACATTCAACTGAGCTTCTCTTCGTTTTTCACATTTTTTTTTTAGTCACAACTCTTTCCTCTCTCTCTCTCACACACATTTGATAATTTTTTTTTAAAACTATTTAAACGCATACTCTCGTAACGAGTTACACTCGTAAATTGCGAGAGAGAAAAAAAAATTCATTGTGTCGACAAGCTCATAATTCAAATTTTGGATAACCATTTTTCTACGCCAGGATACAAAGCAAAACTTTTTTATTCGCTCGAAATTCTTTCGAATATTTCATTTTTACCGATTGTGAATACTAAACGGCGAATTATCTTTGCTTCTAAATACATTATTATGCGCCATTTAAAAATACACCCGAAAACAAAGCGAAAGCAGAAAAATAATAAAAATTTTGTGATTGTAGTTGTTTAAAATTCAAAGTATATTCCGCGAAAAATGAATTATTACTCGCTTTTAGTTTTAAAAATTAAACACATTAATTAAATGCTCATCTTAACGGTTAATTGCGAAAATGTTCAATTTTCAAGCATAAAATAGCGAAATAATTGCTTTAGAAAAAATTTTTTTGCTGAAACGAATAAGCTAAATGGGAAAATAATTTTTTTTTTTCTTTCTAGGTGCACTTAAAATTTAACAAAAATTTTTTTCGCTTCCATAACTCGATTAAAAAATTATATAAAGTGATTTTATGTTGAGAAACCTAATTTTTTTCAAGACACTTTAACGGAACACAACGAATTAAGTGGGAAGCCAAAAAAAATTCGGAAAAAAATTTTTTTGAAATTAAAAATACTGCGCTAAAATTAAATTTTATTTGTTTAGCCTGAGGTGATGAGCAAAAAAAAAAACAAAAAAAAAATTTGAAGATTTATAATTTTTGTGTTAAAATAAAAATTTACTCGATGACAATCGAGTGAACGCACAACTTGAAAACTTTATACACGAATCGTGTAAAACAATTTTTAAAGGTTTACGCTTAATTTTAGATTTAACCAAAAGTAATTTTTTTTTTCAAGAAAAAATCAAACTGTTTGCTTAGTGCATGAAATGCTGGATCACTATTTTCGAGCTTCTTTTTTTTCTGATTACAGGTTTAAGCTTCAAAAAAATCATTTTTATCGTAAAAACGATGTTTGTACAAATCAAATAAAAAAATTTCAAAACTCCGACAGGGAAACGTGAAAAAACAAAATAACGTTTGAAGTTTGTGTGCCCGCAAAGTTATTTAAAAATTCTTAAGAAATTTATTTTAAGCCCTCGAGTTTAATAGTGGTTTTAAAAAGAATCAAATCTCAAACTCACGCTATTTAACTTGAGCGAAATACGAAAAAAGTTTAATACAAACTGAATGTAAATCACATTAGCTAGTTAGAAGATAAAAAACATTTGACACGTTTAGAGTTTTGGTGTGCAAACTTTTGTTTTCAATCTACTTTTTCAATCATTGGAATTACTGAATTTTAAAAAATGTTTGAAATAAAATCGAGTGTACGTAAGTGCTCGATATTGACGTGAGAAGCAAAGATGAAAATGTAATAAATATACGATCAAAATAGGTTCAAATAGCT
>NCKU01000025.1:0-91487 GCA_003675995.1 Dinothrombium tinctorium | reverse complement strand
AATTCTTAATACACTAATGAAGTTCTATCTGCATACACTATCGTATCTATCTGCATTGAAATCGGGAACGGGCACAAAAGATAGATTACTTGTTAACTATTATTTGATCTATTTCTTAAACTTACTTAAACGAATGATGCAGATGAACGGATTATTACGGGTTTTATGGGTTTTACGTGCCTTACCAGTTTACTATAAAAAAGTGTTAAAATATTTATCCCAAACCGCTCATCCCCTACGAGAGGGAGGGTTTTGAACGGAATGGTTTTTTCTGTGACCCATTTCCACCTTTACTCTGAATTTTACTTTGAACCAAAGCAATGAGTGAACGACTATTAAACGCATTTCAATGTTAACAATATTTGAAGTAATATATACTAATTTAATTTAATTTACGCAGATAATAGACAAACACCATTCATAAAAAACTCATTGATACAGCAGACGGCAAAAAATCCATTGTTAACACCTTTTTGGGGATTCTCAAGCTGAAACTTTAATGCTTATGCCTAAAGTAAACCTTTCGTAGATAAATGGAAATTAGTTTTCCGTGTTTTTCGCAAACAAAGCGAAACGTTTGCGATTCGGTTGAAAATGTTCGACAAAGAACTAAAACATCGAATAAAAGAATATTAAAATAGAAATTCGTTTATTTCCTGTTTTTTTTTATCAATAGAATTACAAAATAGAAATTCGATTTCGCAATTTTAGTTCTGAAAATTAATCCATTTTACTATACATTATTTACAGATAAGAATGTTTAAAATGCTGAAACTTCATTTGCGCTCAATATTCAGCATTCATATCGGCGATCAGTTGCTCTTCTTGCGTCGGAGGCTTGATTTGCAGCGGACGACGAAACAGTAAAATGTGCGGTTCAGGTTCATGAATCATATAATGAACCCATCCTTGGCTTTGCTGTACACCTAGACTTCGCCATTCGGATTCAGACATTAAATGCGTTTTCGGCACTAATCTGGCTATTTCTTTCGGCAAAACCACGTGTCTGAAATCGAGATTATGAAAACGCGGTGATTCGGATTCATTGTTTCGCATTCATCGTTTCGAATGCGACGAACGCTGACAAACCTGTATTCATATTTTTCGTCGTAATATTTGTCCGAATAATAAATCTGTTTTTGAGACATAATTCGATTCTAATTCGTCGTTTCGAGTCTCGCCCTTTCCGTTCGCTTTTGTATTCGATTCGTTTTACGATTCGAAAAACGCCGCTCACGCTTCAAATATGGCGTCACTTTTTTCAGGGATTTTTCACTCATTGCGTTCATATTTTTTGAGCCTAGTGCAAAACAGAGCAAAGTTAGAAAATTTTTAGTATTTTTAAATTCAAAAATGCATAAATGAATTCAAAAAACTTAAGCATTGAAAAGCTTGAAATGAGGAGCTAAAATTAAGCAGTTTTGCTTGCAATTTAGCAATCAATCCGCTGTAAGCTTTCTACAGAAATATTTAATATGGAAGCTTTTAAGTTTCAACTTTTTTGAAAAAGTCCACCTGATTTTCTGATTATCTGACAATCCTTTAAGATTTAAGTCGAAGCCAAATGAGCAAGTTTTAACTGAAATTAAAATGAAATGTATACTGCATTCATTTCTATAAAACTTGCATATACTTGCTTATTGTTTTACCTCAGATTAAAGTAAAAATAATGTAGAAAAACTTGACTTTCAATGAAAGTTTTTTCTTTATTTTTTGCCTATTTTTTATCGAAATTTTTGCATTTTTTGTTTCTAAATTTTTCTAAATTTTGCATTGTTTTCGAGATTCAAAATTGCCGCTCATCAATAACCAACACAGGGACCGACAACAAATGACCATCGATAGAAGCGAGAAATGGACGGCGAGAAGCGAAAACGAATGGAACGCGAAGAATGAAAGCGAAAGAAATGAATTCAGTGAACAAAAAGACAGTATTCGTAATCGAAGGCAGACACTTTTTCACTCGAAGAACGAGCAACGAATCAATCGAATTCGATGTGATCTGTAAAAGCAAGCAAACACCGGCCGGCATCATTCCGTTGACGCCGATCTCGAAATCATTGTGGACATCGACCATTGAAGCGATTCAAGAATACGCGAGAGTGGTTTGGGACATATTCTTGCCTTCGCACAAAGCGATCGCATTCGTCACTTACGATTGCCAAAAATCCACACAATTGAGTGGATGGAACGAGAACGAGCAGTGTTTGAATTTTTTCAATGCATGCTTCGCGAAAGCATCGATGAATTCTTTTTTGAACTCGACTCAACCGTCGCCAACTTACGATGATTCGGCCTTTATCAGTGGATTGCAAACGGCAATCGAAGCGCTTTGTGTTCCCACAAAGACACAAGAAGAACGAATCAAGAATAAGCAAAGCGACCTTAATAAAGGACGAATCATTTTGATTTCTTACTTTAAAAGTGATTCGCAAATAAAGGCGATCGCAGAATATATTTTAGATGGTTTAAGAAAATGTAATCATGTCATCGCAAATACTGTGGAAATGGGTTCATTTCCTCGAAAGTTACCATTAAACGAATTGAATCTTGTCATTATAAATACGCATCCAATTAATGAACCATCCAAAGTAACTGATTTGCCTCATCACGAAATATCGTCAAATGTTAGTTGTGAAGTTATCTCTGTTAAATCGGGAAGTTTTATCGCATCTAAGTTAATGTCGCTCGTATTAAATCATTATAACCTTGCTTCAACCACTGTAACTGGTATTCCAATGAAAGAAGAGCAGAATGCAAGTTCTTCAGCTAATTACGATGTCGAGCTTTTGCATCCCTCTGAAGCCCATATCGACCTCGGAGATGCTTTCAATATTAAATCAATTAAAGAAGGCGCTCAATATGAAACTGTTTCTTTGAAATGGTGTACTCCGAGAACAAGTTCAGTTGATCTTCATTATTGTTCCGGCGCATACAGAGTAACATCAGTAGATGTTAATAGTCGTCCATCTTCGTGTCTCACTCATTTTTTACTTAATGGACGAACTGTGTTGTTGGAAATGCCAAAGTCTAAAGGAACTAAAGTAATGTCACACATGTTATCAAGCCACAATGGAGAAATATTTATCCATACTTTGGGCACAGGGCGGTCAGTTCTCGAAGATCCTCCATCAATAAGTGAAGGAAGTGGAGGCAGGGTTACTGATTATAGAATTAACGAATTTGGTGCTTTGATGAAAAAGTTTCATTTAGTTCGTTGTAAAACATTGCAAATTTCTGGTAAAGAAATCATACCTCCGATTGAAAAAGCAAGATTATCATTGATGAGACAAACACTTTATTGGCCAATGGTTATCGGGCACACAATTATTTTTAATATTTCATCACAAATTCAACCTCTAATAAATTTAATTCCAAAAGAAACATTAACTATAGAAGGCGATATGAATGAATGTAAAAAAGCAATTTATCAAATTGTAAACATGGAAAGTAAAGCCACTCCATTACCTGTCCCTAGTATCGCATCTCGAGGTAAAGGTCCAAAGAGAGAAGAACTTTACAAACTGTTATGGAAAGAGTTGGAACATTTCTTATCTGTTTATGCAACCACTCCTGAACACAACGCAATTCTTAACTGTTTACGCGAGCTTCATGCCAAGCCTGAAAATCAAACGGAACATAGCGCTTCATCAATGTCCTCTTCTCCACCGCAAGCAACAACCACTAACGGCGCTGTGAAGAAAGAGTTGAAAGACGAATCTGAATTAGCTTGGAAGGAATTAGATGCTTATAATCAAATGACAGAACGTGAAAAAACGGATACATTTTCTGAACCTGTTCATAAAAAGCCTCGATTGAGTAATAAATCTTCAGCTTTATCGAGTACCTCATCAGAAAGTGGACCTCAATCGTTGTATTCAATATGGATGAAGAAATTAGAAGAATGTCACGTACGAAAACATCCGGAATTTGCCGGTCGAACGCTTGGAACCAATATAGCTCCACTCTATGTTAATTTGAACGAAAAACATGACTTGTAAACATAAATAACTTGTTATTTTTCAATTCACTCACCATTTATGGTTACTGTTTTCATTCATTCCAAAATTATTGCTTAAAAAATTAATAATAAAAAGCGTGTTTTTTCACGCAAACACTTTGCAGAGAACTCAATTCGAATACAGATTATAATTTAATTGCATCATCAAACTTCACTTAAGCGAAAAAAGAAAAAGAAATTTTTTAAACTGTTGGAGCTGAACTGTTAAAAAAAATTGCTTGATTTCTCTTCTTCGCGAAGATTGAAAAGTATTCATTGGAAAAAAATGATGAGTGAAAAAGAAAGAAGAAAAACTCGACAATTCTTACGTTTGACATTTAGTGAACTGCTACAAGACTCTTGATAGTACTATATGATATATATTATATCTAATACGATGCGATAGATTTTTATAATTTAGTTTTCAGCTTCGCTCTCGTTTTCATTTTTATTTTTCTCTCTGTTCTCTATTTCTTTACCTAAGCTTTTAATCGCATCTCATTTAATTTCCTTATATTTTAAGCGATACAATGAACAAAAAAAAGTATAGCAATCATTTTTAATGCGAACTCGCGTTGAGTGAAATGAGCGACAATTTAAAGCGATAATCGCAAAGCTCGTACGTAATTAACGAAAAGTAGCGAATCAAAAAAGGAAGCTGAAATTAATTAAAAAACTTTTTGATGTGTGTTCGTATTTATTATACGTACACTTTTCGATGAGAAGAAAGAGTAGAACAGAAGCAGAACGTTTCTCTCGATTGTTTATTTATTCTGATTATATAGTTAACAATAATTCGATAGCAGTAAATTACATTTTCTTTCTTCCTTTTTTATTACTGTAATTACAAATCACAATTTATTCCTTCTGCGAAGGGGATATTACGATTAACAATTTATAACCAGAGTGCAAGTTCCTATTTATCAACATTTTAAACATAACGGCAGTTAAAAAGCTATTCTCGTGTTTAAATGGTTTAAATTTATTAGAATTAGAATTTAATGCGGATATGTCATCAATTAAAAATGTAATTACAATATTAACTATATTAATTATTGTTATTAATTTTAGTTACTCTCTTAATTACACCGAAAAGCAATACTCGAAAAAACAAATGAAAGTTTGATTTTTTGACAATCACTTTTGCAGCATTACATGCATTAACTGAAAGCGTTCTTCTCGAATTCGCGTATTATAGATAAGATTAACTGCTACATTCAACCAAACGATAGCTTTATTCACACTCTTTTCTAACTCTCAAGTGTTAGCTACTTTCATATGAGATATATTGAATAGAAAAGAAAAATGTATAAATTTCAATGCAAATCAGAAAATCGAGTTTTCAAAATCGAACTTATTTCATATTTAAATATCATGTTTTCTCTTCTTATTTGTGCTGTATTTCGTTTGTTATGTTTCGCTTTAAGCTTGACGAGACTCAACGAATTTTCAGTTCATAGACTTCTATTAAACTTTATCATCAATAAGTCTAGAAGAACTGGAAGATTGTCAACTTTTTTGGTAAGTTGGTTACTCATTTTTTGAGAATCTTACGTGATTATTAGAGATAATATCGTTTGATTCGTCTGTGAAATTATTTTAAAGATTTGAGAAATGAAAAGCAATTCAAAACTCGAGCAGAACTCTCAACTCTGCTGTCAGCTCTGTTTTCGGCAAAAAAATTTTAAGTGTTTTTTACGTACGAAAATTGCTTAAAACGTTTTTCAAAATCAATATGTCGTTAAAGTTCGCAAAACTTTTGAATGTCTTAAATGTTTGCACAGTGAAATACGTTTGAAATGCTCACATTTTCTCGAATTCAAAAATTGCTTTCGTTTTTTTTTGTCTGTAAAAAGACTTCAAAGTAATTTACTTCGTGTACAGAAATATCATAAAAAAGTGAACGTGATTTTCGTATTTTGTTTACGCTTATTGCGAATCTTGATCATTTTGAATATTAAAACAAGCGAAACGTCGGCAAAAATTAGATGAAACACAGTAAAAAACGACCTATAAACACACAAAGTTAATTGTATTTTTCTTGTTTTTATTCTGCGCGATTTAACTATAAAGCTAGAGCACTTAATGCAATAATTTAAATTTTGTGCATATTCATTTTAAATTAACGTAAATTCTAAAGTTCTGATACTATTTAAAGTTCATTTATTCTGTGAAGTAATTTTTCGAAAATTTGTAAATTTTTTATATAATTTGCTTTAAAATTCAAAAGAGAGGAATATTCAGAATCAAATTAAATGTCTCTTAATATGCGCATTTTATGAAACAGCTTCATAATCACTGTAAATATGTCGCAATTATAATATAATTTTCGGTTAAAATATGCTCATCTTGCTTATCGATCTGCCATCAAAGCGAAATCAGAGCTTCAACTCATGCGATGTCTATTTATGTAATGCGCTTTAAACATTTTTATTATCTACTTTGTTGGTGATTAATCAAGTTATTGAAAACAGCTCATATGCAAGATTTATAAGAAAGATTGAAATATTTAAGTTCATTTTGATTTAATGCTATTCTCTTTTTATAGAATAAATTTCAATATCTAGCGAAGAGTAAATTTTTTTGTTTTGTTTCTTTTTTGCTTAAATTTCTAATTCATTTAATTTGTTAAACGATATTTAGCATGAAATTTAATGTGAAAACATAGAAATCAAAAAAGCCTAATTTTTTGAAATTTTTATGGTCAAATAGAAATTTGAAAGTTAAAATTTGTAAAGACCACGTGCAAATCACCCATATGTTTTGGTCCTTTCAACAATTAAAACTGCTCAAACTTAATTACTTTAGCATTTAACAAAGTGCTTCTTGGCAGTTAAACAATAATAAACAAATTTTCACCCATTTGTTTTCGCTTTACTTTCATTACTTTATATTATTTATTCATTTCTACCTATTGTTCAGTTACAATTGTCAATGGTGCCATAGTTTCAGTGCAAAACTTAATTTAAAACTGTGAAATTCGCGATGGCAAAATCAAACATATTCGTTTGATTAAAGTTAAAAGTTAAGAGTAGCAAAAAGTTCGGAATATAACGCCACCCATAGGAATATAACTTGTATTCAATACATTTTCAAGTGCAATTTTTTATTGTATAACACGCAACTAATTTTTACTGCATAATTTTAATTCGCAATGTGTGAGAAGATTGAATGATTAACGGCTACTATTCCTTAAATGGTAAAGGAAACTAACTTCATATTGTGAGTGTATAGAATTCAATTTCGCACGAATGTGTGGGCAACGGTTTTAAAAAATCAAGTTTTAAGTGAAAATAGAGTGAATGATTGCTATAAGTAGACACTTCATCTGACGATGACTAAAAAAGAGATAAGCGACAACTTTTCTTATGAATAAAAATTCTTGATTTGTTGAATTAAATAATTTGTGACTCTGAAAATAAAGTTCTTTTCAATGCTCCCTATATACCGCTCATCTTTGATTTTTTTCAACAAATTTACTTTTTTGTTTGGGAACTTTAGGGTAATTTAAACACATTTTACATATAATAATACAAGCGTCGCACATATTGTAGTGGCCTAAAAGTTGCTTATCTTATCCATATAATTAATATTGAAATAAACCATTTTTGAATGGAAAAAGATTTTTGAGCAGAGCTTTAAAATTTGAGACATTTGAACCTCAAAATCTGCATCAATTTTTATCGCTTAATACGATGATGTTCAATCTCAAGCTAAGCAACGTTCAACTTTTCATTCAAAGCTGAATTTTTTTTTCATTTAATATGATTTTCGAGTATAGATATTTAATTTTTAAAAAATTGACGAGATTATTTCATTTTTTGAAGAGTGTATAAATCTGCTCACTTATCAATTTTTAAATGCGAAAATACTTATAATCACGAAACAAAGTTGTGAAACGATTTTTAAAACATCTTTTGTTGATTTCACGCTGTTTACACACAAAACTTATGAGATGGTTAGCCCACAAGGCTTACGTAATACAAAGCAAAACTTTTTTCTCTCGCAAAAGCGAAAAACCTTTTTCTCAGCTAAACTTATCATTGTTTGTAATCGAAATTGCTTTTTGATCGCGAACGCACTTAATTTAGGGCTAACACTTAAATTGAATTAACGCGTTTTAGGAAAAGCCATTAACAATTTCGTCTAAGTGCGCATTAGAATATTTTGAAATGATTTTTAGTGGTTAGAAGTGGATAAGGCAGTAAAAGCGCATTCCTTTCCGATTTTATGTAAAATTTTATTTGCCAAAACGAATCTCAATGAAAACGAATTCGACGAGAAACGATTGTAAATTTCACCTAGAAGAGCTTTTTATTATTCGTACCCAGTTTTGCCCTCACTTCTTCTCTCAGTGAAAAAAATTTTAATGGACACTTGAGTGTGGCATATAGGGTTAAGCTAATAGCGATGGTGCTGATTATTTAATTTTTTATAAGCTCTAAATCAATTGATATCTTTGTAAGTATTGCTTTTAATTTAAACGTAAATTTTATTTCTCGAATAACAACAAAATTTTTCACAGGCATACAAACGCTAGTATTTCAGACGTATTTCGAATGCTTCAATCGAGTTCAACACTTTTAAGATTAGATTAGCTTAAGTGCTTTGATCACTCAATTAAACGTGTAATAAAAAAAAATATTTTTGAAATCTACTTGTCAAAAATAACGACAACTTAAAATTTACGCTTACGATTTTAATGCAGCTAAATCGTTTCTGTTTCTTTTCGTTTTATCGTCGCAAAAAAACTCTTTCATCTTCGCTTCATACCCAGCGCAATAAAAGAAGCAATTAAAAATGTTCAAAACATTTTTTGTTTCGAAGAAATTTTTCTTGTTTGATTTTCCAAGAAAAATAAAGCTTGAAAATTTGGAAATTTCAGTAATAAGAAAGAAAATAGTGCTTTAATAAAAGCAGAATAGATAAGACGTAAAAACCTCATTCTAACATTTAAGAATCTCAGTGATGTTTGTATCGCTGCTAGTATCCAATTCAGCTGACCTCAATCAATGCAGAATCTCTTTTTTTTCGCTTTGACCGTTGACAATAAATTGGCGAAGCAAAACATTGGACAGCGTCGGCAATGAAATTGTTTGACATGAAACAAATGATGACAAGTGATCGCAAATAAACGTTCACATATTTCACGACATTGAATCACTCGTTTATTTCTTAACATTCCATTAGTTTTGTGAATAAAAGCGAGCATTTAAACTATTGAATTCGTTGCGAAATTAGTTTTTTTCTTCTCGAGAAATTAACTCAATGGTATTTTCTATGAAATTCACACATCACTACACTTGACCTTAATTTGAAAATTTTAAATTGAATTTTCTATCGTTGCTAAAATAATTAATTGCCACGCGTACATTCGTTAACATCGGAGAAAATGATACGTAGCGAATTTCTTCAGCAAATCATTTCGTCTTCGCCCTTTCTTCTTCATTCTTCCTCTTTCTTTTCATTTGCGAGTAGAGAACAAACTTTAAATGATGAAAGTTTGCTTTACTAATTCATTTAATGCTCGAACACAGTGTTCATTCGCTTTAATTAATAAAGCGAAGGCTCAAACTATTCACTTAATACGGCGAATAGTCTGTAAAAGTTAAGCGAGCGCTTTGAGCGAAAATGTATTATGAAAACGCTTGTGTTCTGCGTTGTGTGTGTTATGCGTTGTACGTTCTATGTGTATATTGCTAAACCTTAGTTCAAAGTTTTAGTTGAATAGTGAAAACGATGCCGAAAGTTGTATAACTTTTCTTCCTTTACATAATGACTGAAAATTAATTATTCAAAAATTTTTTACTCCGCATTCAAATTATATGCACGATACATATACATGCAAGAAAGTAGTCGTTGCACAGAATGTAAATTAAAGAATGTATATTTTGTAATCGTATAAAGTATTTCGTTTTCTTTATCTTCATTACAAAATTTTTGCTATCTTGCTCGAGGCGGACAAGAAGATTTTCTCTCTGTAATTATCTTTTAAACTTTTTTTCCTCCGTTTTCTACTTATTTTCAGCTTCAAAAACACGAGTTTCATTTCAATATAATTCGCTTCGTTCGCTTTTATTTCGTTCGAGTTTTGCAGTTGTTTTAAAACCTAAATTTTTTCTAATGGAACCATAGCCTGATGTGTTTTCCCTTTATTATACTGAAATGAATGCAATAAAAAACGGATTTTGTTGTTATTTTTTTCACAACAAACACACTTTCAAACAAGCGTTAATTTCAAAGAGGAAAAAAGTTTCAAGTAGCGAACATAGATTATCTTAAATTTTTATTCGTGTGAATCTCTTTTTCTTCAGTATCTCGAGGAACATTTTCGCCTATACGATACAAATTGAGAAGCAAATTTATGCTTTATTTTCGCGCAAGAACCGAGCGAAATCATTTCAAATTTGAATTTCATTTTTTTTTATTCGCGAACTGTGCATTGTAATAACGGAAAGCGCACACATCGTTTTGCGAAAATAAAATGCGATGATGACTTTGTTAGCGTTACCATTTTTCCTAGAATTTTACAGTGAACACGATTATTACGCTTCCGTAGAAGTGATTCACAATTTTTTGATTCTCTACTCTGCATATCTCTACGCTAAGAAGAAGAAGCAAAAAAGCGTATTGCATATTAAATCGTCAATTTTTTCTCGAGTAAAAAATAAATTTCATTTTATCTTTTTTGCTCTTTTGCATTTTCCTGAATTTTTTCTTTCTTCTTTCTTCCTCGTTATCTTTTCGTGATCATATAGTTGCGCTGAGATTGCTACGCAAAAACCCTATACATATGTTATGTGTTAATTTAGTTTCGTATTGCATCTCATACCATTAAAATTTTATAACTTCTCTTACGACGGAAATTGTTACATTCTATTTGTATCACAATTTCATTTCTTTTTATAAGTATTTTCAATTTAAATTTTGCTCTTTCAAAGCGAGCGCGAGAGAAAGAAAATTTTGTTTGCTTTGTATGAACAAAAAAGATGATTTAACTTTTTCAAAACGAGAGCATTTTTTTCAAGAGTAAAGCCAGAGATGGCTTAAAATGAGATGGTCTTCTCTCGCAGACACGCATTTTGTCTTGCGAGAAATGTTTAAATCGTATTAAATTTAAGAGATTTTCAACTTAAAACCTTTCTATTTCTCTACTTTGCCTTTTAGTCTTTGCGAATTAAATCTAAAAGAAAGAGTTAAAGTGAAATTAAATCGAATCGAACTTTTTCTCTTTTATTTAGGACAAAACTTTACTAACTCAAACTTTTTTTGGTTCGTATAAAATGTTAGTTTTAACTGACATTTCAGCGCTCGAAATAGCGATGTAGTTGAAGAAATCGACGTAATCGCGAACAGAAACACCATTGTTGTGTTCGGATAATAAGATTTTTCGCACCAAATGATAGAAGAAAGCGAAATAAATCCAATAAATTAAATTATTTTCACTTTTTTGAGCTCACCCTACCCCGAAAACGATTTTTCAGTTTGACGTATATCTGTTTCGAGGCCTTGCAGATATTTTTCACATTTTTTTGACCTATAGAGTGATAAGAAACGAAAGAATCGTTCATCTTTAGCTTATTAGTTGAAGCGTTTAAATAATTTACAAGTTCATTAAATAATTTAAAATAAATCATGAATGAATATTTAATAAATTTCGAGTTATTAAAAACTTTATTCGCAAATTGAAAAAAGAAACTGCGGCAAACGTTTATTTCACATTGAAAACACAATTTTAAAATGATTAACATTTGGTTTCTATGATGCAAAAACGATTGTTTTAAAAATTATCGCTCACAAATTTTCCTCTCGTTTTACGCAATTTTATTTTATTTTCGCATTTATATTAATTAGGACTCCTGGGATTTTTCAAACTTTAACAACAAACACAAGTAAAACAATCGAAAAGTATATTGCAATGTACGAATTATCAGCTCGGAGATTTAAAAGCAAAGTTCTTCTCATTCTTTGTTAGTAGCTAATTGATTGAGTGATTTTATTAAAAAGAATTGTTAAACATTTTAAGTTTTATCAAGATGTGCGAAATTTATTTTACTTGTTTAAAAATTTGCTTTTGATTAATTTGATGTTATATAGAGAAATTTCACGTTATGAAGTTTGCGCTTGTAAATTACAACGAATTTCGCTGCGATGTTGTAGATTCTTTGAATATCAAGCAAAAATTCTGTTCATCAAAAGATTAATTTGTTTCATACACACAAAAAAGTCAGCTTTCTGTTGTTGACACTAGTCTCTTAACAAGAGAAAAAAAGACTTTCGATAATTAGAATGAAAAAGAAAAAAATTTAATTTCTACTTCCATAATTACGAAGTTAAATTTTTAGCGTTCGCTAAATTGCAAGGGAAAAAATCGTAAATTGAATTGAATAAAAATAGTTTTGCAATTAAATTCACGATAATTAAATGCTAACATTCGTCTTTCAGTGAACTTCTCAACAAAGTAATGATTTCCATTTTATTGCTTAAAGTAACGAGGAAAAAAAAAAATGAAATTCACTTGATTGAAAATCTAATGTCGAAAATTTTTTTATACTCGAATATAACGCAAACATTATTCATGATACATAACAAAGTTTTGCAAATAACATTTCGCTTTTGTCAAATATTTGCCTTTTTCAGAAAATGCTAATTTAAAGAGAGAGAACAAGAGAGACAGACAGAGAGAAAAGCAGAAACAGCGAAGAGATAGAGAAAAGAGCGAGCGAGAGAAAGAAAAATCCGCTTTTCGCTGCTGCCATTTTTATGCGTTTGTTTAAGAAAGCATTTGCAAAATACATTACGAATAGTATAACGTAAGAGTGAGACTATGTACGTATATTGTGTGCCAATCTACATATATGTACATGTTTCTTACTATACGATGATCGAACGACATTTCACGTGAATTTCGTTTCATTTTTATATTTATATATAAAATATAAATTCGGTTTCGAAGCGATGAATGCATTTACAATTTATGCAATAATTTGAATTTCATAAAGAAGAAGACAAAAAAGAAGAAAATGGCAATGTGCAAATTTTTTCAACAATTTAGATTGAAAAAGAAGATCGGCGCATTTTCATACTGGAACAAATCCATTGCGTTCCGTTTTCATCGCAAGTTCACTAATAAAAATTTGAATTCTCTTTTGTTCATTCAACCGACTCTTTTGTAGCAACTACTGTTTTCAAATTTTCTATTCTCACATTGAGCTATGTCCAATGTGCTAAACAATGCTTTTAATTTCTTTGAAATTCTAAATTAGAGCTGAAAGCATGCTTTTAAAATTTTAAACTTGTTTGCCAAATTTTAAGCTTAGTTCTAATTTCATTTGCATTTGCATCAAATAAATTTATTATTTTTTGTTTTATTGTTAAAAACATTCAGTCGATATTGAGTTTTTGGAGCAGCTACTTCAAAAGAGTGCAAAATACTAAAATTTGATTTTTTAAATAATTGAATCGACTTATTAAACTTTTCAATATCCTATTTATACGGCACTACGCGCGAGCAATTTCGCGTCCAGCATCATCCCAGATTTATTCGAGTACTTTGTTCAGATGCTGCAACTTTTATACGATCTATAAATACAACAAGCATATATCGGCTTAAAGAATCGAGAGAGAAAACAGCGATCACTCGCGGATTATATCTCAGATCCTGTATCAAAGCTTGGCGCTCTCCGCTTTTCTCTCTCGCACTCGCCTCTCTGTCTATCTTTTGTTCATCATTTTTCACTGGCACAATGCTTCAAAAGCTGCTTATCATAAAAATATTGCTGAACATTTTCAGCCGAACGTAATATAATTGATTTAACACAACCCTCTTGCATTATTTCAATAAACAACATACTGCACGATGATCAATTTATGATCAATGCGAGATCTCTCTTTTCGTTTATAATAAGTGGCAAGCTAAAGAACAAGTAAATATACTTCATTCGTTCGTTAAAATGAATGTTCTAAGCCGCGATTCGTTCGCTTCTGTTTGCTCACTCTTTCATTTAAAACGCTTACATACATTCGCTATCTCTTCATTAATTATATTTTTCTTGCTCAATTCTTTCGCCTCTCATTTCTATTTTTGTTTGAAAAGCGCGCAATTAGCACAAAAGATTGTGTCCAACTCTTCTTATCGCGTACAAAACTCTTCTTCTTCTTCCTCGCCTTCTCACTTGTGTTGTCTGCTCAAATTGATGTTATTGTTGACAGTTTTGTAATTAAAAAAGATTTAACTTTCAAATTAAGTTTTGTTTAAAAATGTTAAACGCGATATGCTAAATACAGTGAGAGGATATCCACAAAACTGAATTTAATTATTTTTCGACTGAAGCGAAAAATTTTTAACAACTCGCATTTAAAACTTCTTCTCTTTTTTATTCGAAAACGCACACTAATCACAAATTTTTAATAAACTCACAATTAATGATAAAACTCATAGCGATTCTTTTCTCAAGCTGTTAATTTACTTGTCACATCGGCTTCATTTTTACGTGTTTCAAATGACAAGATTTACGCCGCTTTTATCACTAGTGATTAAATTAACTTTTGTTTAATTAGATATTTGTTTGCGACGCTTTAAGCTTAATACAAAATTTGTTTCTCAAATTTTTATCTCGAAGGTTGGCGTAAAACGTTGCGTTGATGTATCGCTTTTCTCTCACAGTATCATTTTCGCAACGTAATTATTAAATTATAGACTACAGTGAAAATTTATTTGTGCGATGTGTCGCTAAAAGCGTGAATTTATTTTTTCAATCTCTTAGTTTCTATTTTTTTATCGCCTCTATTGAGTTCAAAACTTTGCTTATAAAAATTTTCAATTAAAAGTCGTGCTTAACGTATCTAAATAGCGGAAAGATTTTTTAATACAATTTTAAATTTGACAGTTTTTTCGCTTAATGAAAATTTTTTTGAATGATGTTGTTTTTATTTATGTTTAAAGAGCTTCAAAAAATGTTCGCTTGTGCAAGACATAAAATTTTCAAGAAAGAGAAAAATATTTCGAGATAAGAAAATCGATCACGCTGTTAAACGTTGTTGATGCTTTTAATTTTTTTTATCCGACCTAAATATAAACGAATTTCTAATATAAAAAAAATCTATTTGCCAGCAACAGCCGAACTAAATTTATTTTTACACGCATAATTCAGACAGTCAATTTTATCATTTTTGACTTATTCATTTTCGGTATTAAATAAGTAACATATGCATTACCCGATACGATCAATTCTTGATCACATTTCAATGTTTTATTCACGTTCTGCTTTAAATGATCTGCTTTGATGAAATGAAAATTTTTTACAGGTAATGCACCATAAATTATGTAAAAAAGTAGTCGACTAACTCGCTAATCATTAATCACTCAGTGTTCGTTTATTAAAAAAGTTTTTGCTTTAAAAATGAGTTACATCAACGCAGAATGGATAAGAGGAAAAAGATAAAGATAGCAAAGAAGCAGAATATGCAAAAAACTAAAATAGTATCAGTGAAGAATTTTAATTTAAAGCGGCTCAAAGTTTTTTGTTCATTCGCAACATCTACTGCGAACTTTTTCAGTCAAACTTGCAAATTAACTCACTTTTCAGTTACACGTTTTCATAAAAAACAACTTAGTGATTCTGAATTTTAAAAGGAAATTACACAACTTTATGAAATTATAATACAGTTGCGTCTGCGGCGAACAACCTTATTTATGTCGAAATTTTTTATTCTTTGTTCTCTTTTGATTGCACAATATATTCTAGACAAGATTGTCTATTGATTTAAAATTACAAATTTTACTTTGTTTACACAACTCACCTGAACTCACTTCAAATATAGTGCTTGAATTTATCAACTTTCTCTTATAATTTTAAAATTATTTAATAGTAATGAAATTCCTCCACAATATGCGGCATGCGACGTGCCCTGAAATTTGATTTTTTCGCATCTCAATTTTTTCACTTGATGCCGGCATTCCGGTAAAAACTAAATCTATCAAAATATTTATTAACATTTTTAATTTTGATTTTCTCATTTACTTCGATCAATTTTTTCTAAACTTATTTCAAAAAAGAATTTGTCAAATAACAATTTTGGCCTCTTGTTTCTTGACTTCGTGAATCGGCATGTTTTCATACCTTGAATTGATCGGCATGCGCCTTATTTCGATTTGTACGGCATTTCGCATGTTTTGAGGGAATAAGGTAACAACAAAGAGAAATGAAGAAAGAAAAATGCAACGATTTCACTAAAGATGAACTAGATACAAATGCGTTATGAAATTATTTGAAGGGCGTTGAATGATCATAAATCACACGGAAAGCTTTTTCTTAACAATGATTTTGATTTTTTCAAGGGGTTTGGACGTAATAAGATCATTAAGATTGTTTTTAGAATTGCAAAACGTAAGCAAATATTATGGTGATAGGTAGATGAACGCATAATAAGTATATTTTAATACATTAGTATAATAATAATAATATAGTTTACCGACTAAATCCAACGATTTTATGAATAATTTGTAAATTTTCTTCATTATAAATTCATCACATTTGCTTAATCGATAATGTGTTGAACGCGATTGAAAATGTTCACCTCTAAACCAAATTTTTGAATCAATCATAACTGTGTTTTAAGTAACTTATAATTAAATTATTTTACTCAAAATTCATCATTTTCTGGTTAAATTTTTGAATCACTTCACTTCAATTAGCAATAATTGATAAGTCGTATACATATTCAGTAAAATAATCGCCCACTCGGCTCAATCAAATCGGAAAAAACTAAAATCGACACTTTTAAATTTTAAACTTGCAGCAATCGTTCATTTTTCATTATCATAGCTTAAATCAAATTACATTTCAATCAAGAAAAAAAAACGAAAATTTTTTTAAATTTTCGAACTTGAATTTTGTCGAGCAAGTGTCAATGAACGAATTGCGATGAAAAACTAAACTGATAAATTAAGTGAAATTTGTTTTAATTTTTGAGCCGAAAATGAAACTTTATTTAATTGTTTCTGCTTTTAGACACTGAATAATGAAAAACGAGCGAAAGTCAAGTAAACGTGATACTTTGAATAAACTCAATATTATGAAGCAAAATTAATTACACTTCGCTAGAATATATATTTATCATAAGCGAAAGCTGACGTTGTTTTCTTCGATGACACTTAAAACAAGCTGTGTGCTCTTTTCTAAATCCGCCTCAAAACTTTTATTCTGCTTTAATTTTCATAATTATATAGTTCGAGATTAATATTTTCGCTTTTTATTTTTATAGATCAATTGCTTTGATTTTACTATGCGCAATTTTATCAATTCAAGCGTAATCACTTTAATGGTAATGTTTAATTTTAATCGAGTGATTTGAAAGGATTGAAATGAAAATAGTTAATTATGAAAATAATTAACTCAAACACGAAATTCAATAACAAAAACTAATGGCTCTCAGCTAAGTTTCAATGTTGATAATTATAATATTATTGATTAAGATTTAAAGATATTTTTGATATTAAAATTGTTCGATCTTTAATAGATTAGAAAATAATGAAGCTTTTCATTATCTCAACGCTTAATTTTTTAATTAACAATTACTTATTTTAATAAAAATTAGTAATTTAAAATTTTTTCTTAGTTAATCTCGATGAAACTTAACTTTAAAGTGTAGTTACAGTGAAACCTTTCTACAAAGGACACCAAAAGAGAGAGAGAGAGAAAAAATCTGACCGTTATAAAGAGGTGACCGTTGTAGAGAGGGTATTTTTAATTGAGTTAACTTAGGAGGGTATTTTATTTTAGTGCCCATTAGTGGAGGTGACCGCTCAAGAGAGGTGTCCGTTAAGGGAGGTTTTACTGTATTTCAATGTGGCTGCTCTAATCAACGAAATTGAATTTAAAATGAGTAAGCTTCGAATACTTCATCTGCTTAAAATCTTGGACAAGTAGTTTTCCAAGATTTTCTAAAACCATTAAAATTTGAAAGTTTTAGACTGAATTTTACAACATTCTCATGAGCAACATACACTAAGCGCTTGTTTCATAATTTATAAATATTTCGAGAGTTGTTTAAAATACGATTGCAAATATTTTTAATTCTCTCCTGAAGCTTAATGTAGACACGAATTAAATTTTGAGAAATAAATTACAAACTTTTTCCATCAAGATTTATTTGATTAAGTTTTCATTTACAATAGAGTTACACAGAGAAAATTATTTAATTTTGAAGTAAATAAGTCAAAGTTACTTTACTTTATTTAATTTAATTCAAAAAATGATGCATTTTCAAAATTTAAATCTGACAGAAATCAAATGAGTTCACTCAAAAAGTTTTTTTAATCAAAAATTTAAATTGAAAAATGAACAAGTTTTATGAGAATTTGTAGATCAGCAAGCCCATCTATGCAAAAATAATTTTTTTTTATATTAATTTTTCATTTGCGTGAGAGAGAGCGAGTTGAATTTGAAAATGATTATTCGATTTCAACAGTGAATATTGAAAAATGAAAGCGATTCTTGAAAAGAATTTTATCGAGAGTATTTAAATGGTTTCTAAGTTAAATCGAATGATATATAAAAGATTTTGAAAATTAAAAATGTACATCTTATGATTCGATCGAAATTTCGTTTGAATTTTCTTGCGTGTCGAATCACGATTTGAAGTCTAAAAATATTTTCTTCCTACACAATTCAGTTTATCGGTTTTCGGTTAAAAGTCACGAAGAAATTTAAATATCTTGCGAAGCAGTGAATTCAAAAAACAAAATTATGATAAAATACATTTGAAATTCAATTTTGAGATGAAAATTCTCTTTTATTTTTTGCTTCGCTTTCCTATTAATTTGTCTGAAATTGTATTTGATACGTTTCTCATTGAACGCAAAATGAGCAAAACAAGTGAATTTTTTGTAGTAATTTTTCTATTGAATCGATTATGAAGCAAAAATTTTTCGAGTGAAGCTATAAAAAATGTTCAATTATCAAACCGATCGCTCAAAATGATTTCTCTTCGAGTGAATATATATTTTCGACGAAATTTTTACAGTGAATTTCAATAAAAAAATTATTACAAGTAACCGAGAAAAGTTTTTTCTTCTTCTCTGTGTTTGTTTGATGAAAACAATGTAAAAATTGTTTTTCATTCTTCTCTTGAATATCCAAAAAGTTAAGTGCTGTCAAAAATTTCAGACAAACAACAAAAGTTTTTTCTTGTGTTCACTTTTGTCAGCATATAATTATTTGCATCTAATCTACAGTCACGTTCTAAATATGTGAGTTCGGTTTATATTTTTGATGGCGGCGATGCTTTTTAAAATCACGACTAGAAAACACACAAACTGCGCGAGAGAAAGCGAAATGCTAGACATCGAGTTCTTCTCTCTCTCTCTCTCTCGTTATGATTTTCAAAGAGACTATTTACAAACAATTTTAAATATAAGAGTGAAACGATTGGAGATTTGAAAAAATTCAATGTAAACGGCGAAGAGTAAAAAGAAAAGATTAGTTTAGTTTGAAAAGTTTTGTACGCATTTGCAAATAATAATACACAATGTCTAACAAAGAACAAATATAAAGCTGGAAGAAGAAGAAATTTTTTGAATGCGCAATCAATGTTTGATCGGTTTAATGAGAAACTTGTCTTCAAAAACGATTTACGATGGCTTCTTTTTCATTGTGCAAAGCTTTTATGTATTTGAGCGGAGAAAAAGAAAATTCACAAATTACGGCGAAAGCAATTTTTTATTTTTTTCTCTTCCCCGCATTCGCTTCGTGTTCTTTCAAAAAATCATTTCGCTCTTTCCGACATCGCTTGCATCATAATAATGCTTGTGCTCCAGAGTGTGCCTATACTTTGGTGTGTCTGCATCGAGCAGATATACACGCCGCAATCGTTCTTTATTTGGTTTTTAGCTGCGTTTAACTTGACGAAATCGGCGAAAAATTGCTTTACTTTGCGAGTAAAATAATATTCTGACTTTCAATCTTTTTTTAGCTTTCATGTTTGAATGGAGATTGAATTAATTTAATTGATTTTGCTTAGAGCGAGTGAAATTAGCGATGAAACGATAAATCTTGCTGCTCGCTGACTTCGCTCCCAATTGTGTGTACACTTTGCGTCATTTAATGTTTTAAATTAAACTTTATTGACTTCTATGCCATTTTTGTTCCGCATGTTTCAGCTGTGCACCAAAAAAGCAAAATTTACATTGTGTTTTGAAGTGATTTACATAAAAAAGCGAAACACAAGCAACGAAAATGAGAGAAATAATTTCAATGCATATTAAGACAGGGAGAGAGATGCTTGATGAACAACGCCTATAAAAATATTAAAAAATTTAAATATTGCTGATGAGGCTGAAAAGAACTGCGACAAAATTCACTGCGTATGAACACTAACGAAGTGCAAAAAGTTTTTTTCCAAAAAACAATTGACTCATAAAATAAACGATGTATTTCGGCACATTGATTTTAATTTGTCAAAATTTTTTGCTCGCTTGTCTAGAGAAGAAAAATTTTTAGCGAAGTTATTTTTCATTATGCTTTTCACTTTAATCAAATCGACATTTTTTTGTTTGTTCGCGACACTGTGTTTAAATTAATATTATCGATTTACGACGCGTTTACAATTTTGCTAGAACGGAAGAAGCGGAAAAATTTTTTGTCGCTGTTTTAATGAGGTTAAAACGTCTGTGCAATTTTGCGATTGACGCACTGTCTCTCAATTGTCGTTATACATGTCGAGAGAATGTCAAAACTGATGGTCGTAGCTGGTCGATTTTGAAATACAGTCGCGACTACTGAAAAGTCTTGTATCTAGTTTAATTTTCAAAACATTCTTTCTATGCTTGTGTGTGTGTGTGTGTGTCTAAAATCACAGAGCGCTCATAGAGACCAAAGAGACACGTAGATTAATTAATTTATTGGGAACACACTATAATTACTGTACATTT
This sequence comes from Dinothrombium tinctorium, assembly GCA_003675995.1. Taxonomy (NCBI): domain Eukaryota; kingdom Metazoa; phylum Arthropoda; class Arachnida; order Trombidiformes; family Trombidiidae; genus Dinothrombium; species Dinothrombium tinctorium. The sequence goes on along the minus strand of NCKU01000025.1, from coordinate 70,554 downwards.
GTACAACAGTAGAAAAAAAACTGTACATTTACTCTATGGCAGAAAACAAAAAAGAGAAAAGAAAAAAATCAGCGTTTCAAATAGTTGCATTAAGTTTTCTACAATATTTTTCTTTTCTTTCATTTACTTCTGTACAGAGACATTTTTTGCCATTGTTTATGATTTTTTTACTGCAATAAATATGTGGTAAAAGAATGTCGCTGGCGTTTTTCGTATTTTTTTTAATTCCCGCTGTCTACACATCAATGCAAATATGGCTAGAGATCAATCACAGTTTAAGGTTTCCATCCTCCAAAATATAGGGCCAAAGCAATATCAAAATCACAGTGAAGGTGATAAAAACGAATGGTGTGTACTGTTGCGTTAATTCAGTGTTCGTGTTTGTTTGTTTGCGATTTTAACGGTTTAGGTGAACAAATTTTCATCGTCTTCGTTTATTATTTGTCATTGTACCATCGCTGTCTTAATCGCTATTTCATCGACACTCACACGGTTGCTGCGAAGCTTGCTTCTTCATTATCTGCTCGCTTTTTTTGTTTTGCACTTTCGGATAGTTTGCATATTACTTGCTTGCTGATAAAAAAAAGCTTAATATACTATCGTTGAATCTCGTCTCGTCTCTCTTCACAAGCCGACAGCAGCAGCTAATGAAACAAATCAGTTTTAAGAACAGTTTTTGCTCTTTTTTTTGTTCTTCTACTTCTTTAATAGAAACATGGCACATTAGCATCGTTTTTCTTTGCTGCAAAATAGAGTTCGAGTTCCGACTTTTTCTTTTACAATTCAAAATTATTTGCTTGATGAATTTAAGCAGCACTAAGTGCACAGATTCGGCCACAGTTTGCACAGAAAAAACAGTTGAGAACGTGTAAAGAACAAGTAAAAGACACTTTCTTTTTACAGATATAATTTACAAATCAAATTTATGCTTCTTGAAAAACGTGTATTTAGAAAAAAAGCGAAAAAACAGTTCGATGAGATGTGTAAAAGGCTGTATATGATCATCCTTCTGTTTGGTTACAGCCTTGTACACAAAAATCATTTATTGTCTTCAATGTATTTATTTAAGTGTCGCTGCTTTCATACTTCTGCAACTCTTTTTTCTCTCTTCAAAAATGAAACAAACCACATCCAGTGATGCATATATATCACAGTTTCAAACGGATGACAGGTCCGTAACTGGGATCAGAAAGAGCTTCTCATTTGAATTGTTAAGCATTTTCGTTGAAAGAAAACAAAAAAATGACCAGATTTGAGCATATTTAAGGACTGCGTTTAAATTTTCAGTCTCGTTTTTTTTGGGTCCCTTCATTATGTAGTCGAGTGTGACTTCAGTTGCCTACACCTCGTGCATTAGGTGTTTGTGACCTCATTCGGATGAGCGACGTTTTGGCATTTCTGAATTTTTAAAAGTAGATAAAAATAAGTTTGAAAATGTTGCTGCTTCGGAATAATCGAAAGAAGTGGAAGCGCAGTCATAAGCTAGTGAATAATGAACTTACAGCTTGCTTCATTTGCCAAGCCTTCATTGCTTGTTTGTACTTCTCAAATTCGTGGCACCAATCCGAGTACACTTTGCGATACTCGACGTCCGAAGGAGCCGTGCATGTTTCTATTGATTTAACAAATGAACGCAGTCATTAATTAATGAACGAGCGAAAAGATAATGATAGGAAATGAGAATAGATGAAGCAGTGCAGAAGAACTCACTCGAATCGACTTGTATGTTGTATCGACAAAGCGTGCTGGTGCCCAACTTGCATTCGTATCGACCACCTTCTCTGTCGTTGATACTCAATATGACGAGTCCGTTATCGCTCGTGTGCACGTATTTATCCCGCCGCGGGAACACCTCGTAGCCACTTGAACGCTCGCTTCGATAGTAATACCATTTTAAAGATCCATATCTATTCAAAAGAAGCTCCATATCTGGCAGTCGAACCGAACACGAAAGATGAATACTTTGACCGTAATTCACTTTCATTTCTCTGTGTTTTATACACTCGTCGCACACTGCCGGCGTCGAGTTGCTTATATCTTGGATGAGACTGTCGAATGAGAGCGAGAAAAAGTAATGAAAGTAATGCTTTTGTGATACTACAGTAAACGTGACCGTTGAAAATGATCGCACGAATACGTACCCGAAGCTATATGGCTTGCACTCGCTGTGATCCTTATCCCAACCGCAATATGGATCGCGAACACAACGAACACAGTTATCGTAGCGGCCTTTGCACATGAAAAGATCGAACTGTCGCACCGCGTTGTCCGAAGCGACGTACAGTGATTTATGCTTAGGCGATATCTCCATTGCCCGAACCGCGTGCGGCACAGTGGCCTCGAATACGTCCACTAAATGCGAGTGCATTTCGTTCGATCGATCGAACCATTCGATTAATTTATACACTAAACCAGTATTCGTTCCTGCATAATATACAAAATATTTCACTCCATTCACTTCGAGTCTGTCGACCACTAAGCGCGTAAATACAACGTCTCGTTTATAAAACACAGGTTTGCCATTATCGTGAGCCACGGCCGAATCCATCAGCGGATGACCGCGGATGAAATTGAGCACTGAGTCTGACAACGATTGCGTATCGTTGACACACACACCAGGTCTAGGTTCTGGCACTTGGCTGCTTAATACTGGCAACCAAGCGGATGACGAAGCGGCTTGTTCTTTGAATTTGCCGTTGAACACTTCTTGAATTGATTCCAGTGAGAAAGTACATATGGCAGACCCTATAAGTCCATTCATCGATGTGGAAAATACTGCATAGAATTTACTGTCGTCATCCGGGTGTTTGTACACGTGTTCTGGGCAGCGAGAGGCGAGAGCAGCAAATTTTAGAACAAATTTGAGTGCAAAGAATACTTACGAATTTCATTGAAGTAGAAAGGAAATTCGCCGGGAATTGAACAGTTGAGGCGAGCTTTGAGAAAAGAAGCCCAATTCTTGCTCAAAATGTTCTTGCCGCCCGTGTCTCGCTGCAAGTGTACGTCGAGTTAGAGAGCGAAAGAGAAAATTCATAAATCAAAAACAAAAAGATGAGCTGCGTCATGCATCGCGTTCTTTATGGGTTCTAGTCAATATCTATAACAGTAATTTTAGCGTACGCCAGCCGCAAAAAGCGACTCCTGCCTCTTTATCGGCAAAATTTGCTTGCGTTTGAATATTTACTTTAAAAAGCTTAGAGATTGAAGGAGCTGGAAGAGAAGAAGAGACGAGGGAGTTTTCGTTGATATTAAGCAACATTTATCATTTAACTACTTATGTAATTTGATCAGCGATGTGAGTAGAGCGAGGCGAAACGCGAACAGCGGCGATGATGAAAGCGAGCGACGTGCGTACCTTGCAAACACGGGCCACTCGTGAATAAATATTTTTACCACAGTTTATGTATTCGACTGCACTTTCGCGGAAAAAGAAGTAAACAAAATCACCGATATCGTAGGAACCAACGAAGTGTGGCTCTGCGTGGAGAAAAGAGAGAAAAGAGGAAAGTTGATTAAATGAACGCCATATGAAAAAATTGGCGATTAAACGTGACCAGAAGAACAATCGATACTCACTGTCTAACCATTTTGAATCGTATTTAATGGTTCGTTTGAATGGATGTACTCGATGTCCAGTAGTCAAATTGTAAAGATCGGTGCGAAAAATAACTGTATCTGCTTTCGTAAATTCGGCCACTGATCCACTGTAAAGTCCTGGTAAACCACTTGGATTGCCTTTTTCTAGACGAGCGAAAGTGAGTTAGAGAGAGAAGGGAGAAGCGAGAAAGAAGAGTGATGATAGCAAACACACACATTTAGTCGTAAATAATGGATCGAAAGTATTGGCGATAGTTGATGATAGTGGAGGTGTTTTAACAACGACGCTGGTTAAAACTACTCCAGCGTTTGAAGCTCTATGTGTTTGATGATCTTTGTGCCGATTCTTTTTGTCGCCGAAAATGAGTTTGAAGCAAGAAAGGGAAAGAGGACGACGGAGAAGACGACAAAAAGCTGTCATTTATTCGACTGTATCAATGATATTTGACAGAATATATGCATGGTGAGGTAATTTTGGCATCGTTTCTTTTCGCCGTCTATTGCCGCTGAGCGAGCGTGAGAGGGGAAAAAGTAGCGAAAGATCCAATTTGAAGAAAAAGGCTTCAATTCGAAATTGGTTCGCCTATCATTTCGGCTTTTATAGCTTTCTTATATATACAACTCTCATTTTCAGCGACGGCACAAAGCGAGTAAAAAGAATCGAAACATTATACGGTACACGTCGAAGAAGATGCGCTACTTACCGACCCAAATGGCGGTCGCGTTGTCTTCAGGATCAAATGGACATTTCGCGATTCCATTTCCTATACCAGGAAATGATTCATAAGCAGAGAGATGCGATAAGTTTGCCTGTTATCCATATTGTGTTCGTTGTGTTTGTCAAATGGTTGTTGTGTGACGGCGAGCGATGAAACGGCGAAAAGAAGGAAGAAAAAAGATGAGGATTAATACGATGCAACAAATAAGCCAAGAGATATATTTACATTAATAACCCAGTCGCGCGGACTGTGAGCATTCGTGCCGCAAATGTACAATTTATTGCCATCGCCGACCGGCTGTATCACCCGAATGTGATTTCGACAGTCATAGTGCTGTTAATGAATTAGAAATTTTTCGATTAGCATCGCATTCAACTGCTTGTCAACATTTCTTCTTTCCGAATATTTCGAGCGTAAGAAATGGCGAAAAGCTTTTTGTTAATCGCTTCTCTAAACTCATCGTTTGTGCATTTTTTTCATAAGAAAAGGCAAAGCTAATTGAAGGCAGATCAACGCCCTGCTCAGGAAAAGCTTCTCTTGAGACAATTTAGTTGACGACATCGAGCGCAGAGAAGAAATATTTGACAACGAGAATCTTTTCGCCGAAATTACCTCCGATTTGCCTTTGGAGACACAACTCGCCACATTGTTCGCTTCTAATGACAATGAGTCCACCTGTAAGGAGGAAGAGAAGAAATCGCATTTAATGCACCATCATCAATTGTTCGCTAGCAGAGCAAAAAAAAACGTTAATCGCAATCAACAAACTAATGTCGAGCGCTGCTTTACTGCTCTTGCTGGTAGTGCGCGCTTTTTATGCAGAAAAAACGCAAAAATCGTGTGTGTGCGAAAAGAAGGCAGTGAGAAACTAATTTGAGCATCGAAATCTAAGCACTCGAAAAAGACGAATGGAGCACAAATTATGCGACGAGTCAATAATTCAAAGTAAACTGGCGCGATTGAAACAAGTATATAACTTTGTTCTTCTTCTTCTTCTTCATCTTGCTTCATCTCCATCTTCTTTATCTCAATCTGCTTGTTGTGCTACGAATGTTTCAAATCGGAACGCTTTTTGCTGTTTTTAACTTTTTCTCCGCTTTCGAGAATATGTTGAAATGTGAATTTAGTGTATTGCATGTATCGCGACAATAACCATTACTTTAATACACATCGCCTATAAATAATGTGTATATTTTTGTCAACTTTTGCGCTCGCTTTCGCGCCAACGCCGCTTTACCTTTCGCTTTTCTTATTTACTCTCGAACGAAAAACACGCAATTTGCGTAAAAATTTTGCTTATTACTCAACTCAAAATTATGCTTCGCTTTCTTTTCGAAAACACTTTAATTTATCGTTTCATTTCGGGCTTTTTGCGATCGCAAACGCGGCCGAATGATTGCATAAGTGATTTGTTTTGTCGCGTACTTCTTTCGCTCAGCGCCCATTTCCACTGTTCGCGAAACATTAGCGGTGCGATTAGAAAAGAAGGAAGCAGAAGAGAGCGAGAAAAAGTGCTAAACACAAATGGTGCACAGTTATGAATAGTAAGTGAAAGAAATTTGTTTACTAAAGCGAACGAGCGAAAACTGAAATGTAGGACAGCGAGAAGAGTGAGAGTAAAGAAACGCCAAGAAAAGGATGGAAAGTGTGATTTAAGAAGAGGAGAGAGAAGGGAGAAGAGCGATTTAGCAGCGATCCGTGAAACCACTCGAATCTATTCTTGCGGCAGAAGACAAAAGTTTAAGCATATAATCAACATATTATCGCACTGCAAACTTTAATCTCGCACATCGAAATTGCATTCAAACTCATCTCTCGCTCTCGCTCTCTCACTCTCACTCTCGCTTCAATTGATAGCTTTGCTTATTGCATCTCGTCATGAAGAGAGCGCGGATGAGTGACAAGCGATTCGAGCGCAATCAAAGCTTATAATCAAACGCATTATCAATGAAGAGTAGAGCGAAAAGAAAAGAAAAAGTGAAAACCATTACAAAGTTTGAAGAAAAAAACGAGGCGCTCAGCGTTTGCTAATGCTTCAATGCGATACGACAAAAGTATCGAAAAACTGAAAGAGTTGTACTGCGCTCATTGTGCGAAGCAGCGAAAGTGGTGCGGATATTGAGCAGTAAAATTACATTTTTGCATATCTAATGTTATTTCCCATTGAGGGGGAAAATGGCACAATTTATCACAGTGCGACTTGTTAGAAGCGAAAAGTTTAAAGAGGAGAGAATGTTTGCTCGAGAATAAAGCGCTGAAAAAGAGGAGAAAAGAGGAAAAAGCGAGATGAAAGAGATGTATATGAAGTTGAAGAAGCGATTCGCTTAAACCGAACTTATTTGAAAAAACTATATTCGATTGTGTATCCTTTCAATTTTTACTCTTTCTCTCTCCTCCAACTTTCCATTTTTGTTGTGCGAGCGAAAGAAGCGAAGCAAAGAGAAGAGAAGAAGTGTTTTCGAGCTCATTTTTCAAGCGACTTGGCTGTGTACACTTTTTTCATCACGACAACAAACATTGTGAAACTTTTTCGTTAAGCAAAATTCTAAAGCGCTTAAGAACTCGCGATCGCAAAAACGCTCGCTAAGAATAAAATATGATTCCATATTTTAATTGATGATCCAAATCAAGTGAGTAATGAATCGCTGCTCTGCAGCCTCGCAAAGATCAATGCGCCGCCTATTGCAACACACTGCCCCGAACGCAATCGTAATTATTGCAACAATATTTACATATCGGCGGTAAAGCTCATTCTCCTCCGGACAGCGGCTGCAACAGAAGCATAGAAAGGTAGAAGAAAAAGTGAGCCGAGAGAAAGAAGCGGAGTTAATTTAATATAATTAGCCATTTTCTGGTTGCAAACGAATACTTATGGTTAAAAGCGAGTGCTTTAGTATAAAGAAGCCACAAATCTGGTCGTCTTCTTGTTTATTTCTTCTACCATTTCTACGAGCATTTCTACTTTGGTCATTTAATAAGAGCAGCACAGTGCGCTACTTGTCTACATATATTTTGCGCTCTTGTTTCTGTTCGCCATCTCCGCACTCGCAATCTCAGCGAAATCAGCTTATAACACACAGCTTGACTAAGAAGTTTCGTTTACAACGCACTTTTATTAACCATAAAATAGCAAACATTTCGCTTAAACAATTGATTTATCACACAGTTTCGAGTTACTTTTCACATGTCTCGTCCTGTCGTCGTCTGTCTGTGTGCGAGCCCCCCCCGCCATTACTTTTCCTCCTTCCTCCACTCTCTCCGCTCTCTACTCATCACTCCTTTTAATACTCAAAACACTGAAAATAGTGAAAAACAATAACTCCGCTTAACATCAAATCTACAGCAAGAACAAAAGCAGAACAAATGAATGCAAACTATTGTGTTGCTTTTTATCTGTTTTGCATTTTGTTTCTTGGAAGCGAACCAAAAAACTGAAACCAGAACCGGCGAAATACTTTTGTTTCTGCACTCTATTCATAACGCTCGCTGCTCAACCAAAATCTTTTCTGCTACACTATACTCGGCGTAATGCAATTATGAACTAAACAATGGTTTCGCGTTAAAAAATTTTTAATATCATTAATTACTGGCATCGAGCGAGCAGAAGTGCCGACATTCGCAGCGCACACACAGCAGATGAAGATGAATAAAGAGGAATTGTGCAAAGGTTTGTTTGATTCGAAACGCAGCGTTGACAAGAGATGAATGACGATCTTGAATTAGGCGAAGTGCCTTAAATTACTTCGACCTTCGCATTACACCCAATTTTCGAGATTGCCATCGATTCTCTGCTATGAATGAGAAATCACAACGCAACATTATCTATCGAGTGCTGCTTTGCGCTCTAGATCGATTCGCGAGCATCAGTCCACTCCCTTCAACTAACATAGCGGCGAATGATTACACCATTACCAGAAAATTATTTCACTTCGCTTTCCATTTACAATTTTTCACTACTTAAATATTGAAATTTTCGCATTTACATCGCAAAATTAGTTTAATAATAAAAATTTCAATTTGAAAAGTATAAGAGACAAATTTGCATATTCAAAGCAATCGATTTGTTTTCTACTCTTGCATCGCTCCCTCTCTCCACTTCTCGGCTTAAATGAAAAGTAAGCATTTTTGTGAACAGCCAAGTTTCGCTCTCTGCTCTCAACCGTAGAATAAGAAATAATAAAGTGTAGAAAACAGAAAGTGAAGAAATCAGTAACTTTTTTCGCTGCTTTACCTCTTATACAAAGAATCAGCTTTTGAAATATAAGTTATCGATTTTTTACTCGCACGTTTATATCTATCTGTAACTCAGATAAGAATTTTCGTGCTTTTAACACTAACCTAAGCTGTTTTTTTCTCCTCATACTCCTTAAATCTATCTTTACTTTTCACTTCTCTTTGCTCACTCTTTTCTTTCTACTATTCACTTAAATGATGACAAAGATTTCGCGAAGCAAAAACATGGTTCAGTTTAAGAACGCGTAGAAACAGAGAGAGAAAGCAAAAAAAGTGAACGTAGAGTATAAATTTATATTTTATAAGATAAAGCACAAGACAAAAATCTTTTCAAAAGCATTTCATTCGTTTCGTTTTTTATTCAGAATTTTAAAAAAAAGGAATATGAATTCATCTCTTTGGGATTCACGATCCGTTTTTGGCAAATTTTCGATCGATTTGTGAGTGAAGGCAAAAAAAAGCGAATAGTGAAGTGAAATATATATAAAATGCAGCGAAAATGAAGATGGAAAATGGAAAGTAGAAGTGCGAAGCATTTTGCAATATGAAAGCTACTAAAAAATATTAAAAAATGTTTTGTTTTCATACTCAACATTCGTATTGAAATTTCATGTGCGCAAATCGAGTTAATAATCTATTCGATGATAATAATCGTTTTGCAAAAGCTCTTTAATAAATCACTAGAAGTGGTTCGCTTCTTTTTACGACACACAATATAAAATAAAGAAAAAAGTTGGAAGGAGCTGTTTAAACACTGCGAGTACTACTGGTAAAAGAAGCGCAGATGAAGCAACAGCTGTCGATGTGTGTACTAAAGTAAAATAAGCATTACTGAGAAGGAATCCATATGTAAGAAGAGATAGATAGAAGTAATTGGAGTTTGAGCGAAAACTGTAGGCGTCAAGAATAAAATTGGCTGGAAAACAACAATAACAAACACGTACACGCATCTTTCTTCCGCACGAATGCGAGTAAATTTTCAAGCGAACGGCGGACTGCGGACAAAATGGGCGACAAAAAATGAGAAATATATGTAATCTTCGTCGATAATGGTGAAATTTAGTGCGGGCGGAAATCTTGGAGGATTTCGCAGCTTAATATAGCGAAAACTGAAATTAGGCTACAAATGAAAAGAAAACATAGCGAGAAAGAGACGGCGGGATGAAAATAAACAATGTTGGATTGTAGTGGAAGCAAAAGAAGAAGAGGAAAAAGAGAAGATGGGAATTTTTACGAATCGTTGCGAAAGACTCGACAGTAAAATGGTCACGTTTTCGTTTTCATCTTCATGAACACAGTTTTAGCGCAGAGTTGAGATGAGATGAGAATGAGAGTACGAGATCGAAGCGGAGAGAGAGATGGAGCGGGAGAAAGAGATCAGCTTTGAACGCGGTCGAATCGAGAAAAGCTTCAGCGATGGTCATTGAATGTGCCGAGCTTACATTCAAAGTGATCAACGTTTAATATCTTTTTTAAACAAAAAGTGAAAAAAGAAGCGAACGGGGAGCGAGAAAATGCGTCGAATTTCATTTTAGTTGGCGAACTGTATAACAAAAGCGAACGAGAAAGAGAGAGAAAGCGTCTAATTTAAAATTGCGAAGTTCAAATATTACAAAAGCAGCAAATTGTTTACAGAGTTTGAATACAGAGAGGAGAGAATGAAGAAGCAAAAAAGTAAAGTGAAAAGTGTTCTTTGTGTTCCTATAGCTCAGCAATGCGTAATAATCATATACAGCGAGCGCAGAGAGTGTCTCCGAAATCAATGGCATCGTTTTGTAAACACAATTTCATTTTTGATTAAACAGTAAAAGCATGTGACGCGATGCGATCCGATACGATGTGATGCTGCTGCCGCGATGCATCATTGCGTACGAAACGTCAGCTCGCCATACAGGCGTTCAAGCCTGCTTATGCCCATCTAATTAATAAAATACGCACTTTGTACTGCATAATACCTGCGCGCCGCGCTCTACTATCGAAGCTCTCATTCATCAACACAAACACATTAATTTGGCGAGAATAAGAAAAGCTGTTTTCAATAAGTTTGTGCGTGTGTGTGTACGGATTTAGCTTTCTGCATCGTTTCTCGTTTCCAGCGAATTCAATAACAACAGGAAAACAGAATGGAGCAGAAGAGAAGAGGAGAATGAATGGAAAATGGAGAATTGCGATTCGAGGAAAAGCTATGCAATAAATAAGAATGAGTATGAGATTAGAAAATGTATTCATTGCGAGTAATTGAATCGAAAGCCTTTTTCTGTAATTTGTTTAATATAATCGACAATTTACAACAAACTCCATTTTCACCAGACTTTCACAATTGATCCAAACACCAATTCTCTTCCTTTCTCCGCATTCAATATCATCGCCTGCAACAGCAACAACAAGCACAAGAATAAGAAGAAGAAGTGGAGTAAAGCCAATGTACAGTGGCAACAAAAAAACTTTTTTACGACGTCGACATTAAATTCGAAGCAATAAAAAAGTGCGTAAAATTTTTAAAAATAATTTTTTCACCCGCTTTCTCTCTCGCTTTCTAAACTGCAAACGTTGCTGAGCCGAACATTCAGTTTTCAAAAAACATTGCAACTCAGAATTTTCATTGCACTGCTTTTCTGCTTCTGTTTTTCAAAATGAAAAAATCATGACGACGGAGTAAAAGTTTGCTTTGCCATCCTTTTCCTCTTCGCTTGTACCAAGACGAATAAGAATCGAGCTTTCGGGCAAATTTTTACTTCCTTGCAACCTAAGAGTCTTTTCTTTTCTTCGCACATCTTTCAAATCGTTGCATTTTTCTACGCAAAAATTTTGTTTCAAACGAAAAGCAAACAAAAAAATTTTTGATATGTTTTCTGTCTTTTCTCTTATTGAGAAAGCGAAACAAAAGCAACGGTGACTGCGTTTTGCTTTCGCAGAGAAGCGATGCAGATTTCGGAGACAGAAAGAAAGAAAGAAAAAAAACGAAAGACGAACTTTTCGTAATAAAATTCAGCACAAAAAGAATTGGAAGCGAAAAAACAGCAAAGTACATTAAAGAATTTTCAAAATCGACAAAAACTTTTTTCTTCCTTTTCCTTCTCAAGTTTTTGTTCGACAAATAGAGAAAAGCACCGAAGAAAAAATTTCTACTTAAACAAGTGACAAGCAAATATTCACTCTTCTGCCGCTGCTGCTTTCTTCTTCATATGAAAATCGAATTTCAAATTTGGTTTGTCAAACAAAATATTTCTCAACATTTTTTCAACTTTTTCTTAAAATATATCATCAAAAGAGCGAAAGAGTGAGAAAAAACGTAATTCGCATTGATGAATTCGAGTCTGACTATCGCAGTTTCATTTTTCATGCTTTCATAAATTTTGCGGATGAAAAAATTGAGCTAAAACCGACTTTATAATTATCATATTAAAGCCTCTATTAAAAGTGTAATTCACTTTTATCTCTGCAATTAATGTGTGTTTTTCTTCAAGCGAGTTAAATATCTGAAAATTTATTTCGCTCCTTTTTCGCGCAAAAAAATAATTTTCATAAAAACTTTTTTGAAAATTTTACTGAATTTAAGCAATGAAATACATTTGAAATCCATTTAAATTCGCATAGATTGAAAAGAGATAAGTTCTTTAAAGAAATAGCAAAAATTTTTTTCGCTTTGCTTTTTCGCTTCTCCGCGTTTCTTTTTTAATTTTAATTTCTCTTCGCGCACACAAAAATTCAAATTTTGCTGCGAGTTGAACGCTCGCAAAAATTATTTTACAATTTTGAGAATCGGCGGAATTTTTTTCCTTTTTTTGCTGAACAAAATTTCAATAAATTTGTTATGCAGAGAAAATAAAATTCAATTTTATCCGACTATATAAAAAAGCATCTAACTGAATTGGAGTAGAAAATTGTCGAATACAAAGAGCAGCAATTTGTTCGGTATAAACAAACGAAGCAACAAGAGGATAAAAAAGATGAAGAAGAAGATGAGTTTAGCTGTCACTCTTTGTGCAACAAACAATTAACGAGTTAATGTTTTGAGATCAATGAATTTGGACAGTGTGTTCGAAAAAAATGCGTTCGATAATATCATTCGCTGCGCACATTACTCGCCGAATCGTTCGCCTATCGATTGGCCAAATATTGAATTATTTACGTAATGTGTGTTTGCAAATATTGCAAATTGCGATGAAAAATTTGTTCAAATAAAAGCCGCTTTTCATCCACTTTGCGCTAAGCGAAGATACATTAAAGGATTTGCGAAAAAAAACGCGACAGCGACAACAACGATGAAGAAGTTGACGGAGTTCGGAGTTGGCACGGGAGGATAGAGTGAAGATGGTGGAGAAGTGAAGTTGTGTTTGTAGCGAGATGAGCGATGAATACAGCGAGGGCAGCGCGTATTCGGCAATTTGCATAATAATAACGTTGCAAGTGTAGCGAAATTCGGCAAATGAAACTTTTCTTTTATTGGATTAAAGCAAACCTCAATTCATTTCGTAATTTGCTACAAGATGCGCGCAGAGCATACTAAAATGCGAAGATAGCGAGCCGCGATGTAAGTCGAGAAAAATTTTTCTCGCTTCTCGATCTTCGCAATCAACGAGCGCCCAATTTTCAAGTTTGAGTAAATTAAAAGATGGAGATGAAGATGATAATGATAGAGATGGAGAAAATTTCGATCGTAAAAGCAAATTTGATGAAGCTGAATGTCTCGTCAAACACGATTGAGTTCTCAATTTAATGAAGTTAATTGTTAATCTGTTTTAGTATGAGATTATGTTTGCGGCAGCGGCAGCGATTAATTAGTGAAATTGAAATTCGCTTCTCGCGAGTGCATCATTTCGCTCGCTGGTTTCTGGTTGAAAGCGAGATTTAAAAGTGGAAAAGAAAGAAAGAAAGAAGAAAATGAAATTATAAGATGCGAATTGTAAAGCAATGAGTTATAAAATGTAAAAGAAGAGAGCGAAATAAAAAAGATTTGCATAAAAGAACATAATTGAATTGTAGCGTTCGCAATTGTAAGTTTTCTCAAGCAAAAAGCTAGACTGATGCCTGCGGGGCGTCTGCTTGATAAGCCAGTGTAGAGCGCAGCTAGCGAGATAGAGCGAGTGAGAGACGCAATCAATTTTGATTTCGAATACAATAAATGCGTTATGAAAGTCCGAAAGAGCATTTGAATGTAACTGTCAGCGGAGTAATTGCAGCGAAAGTGTTGCAAAACAAAGAGCAAAGTGCGAAGTGTGCACATTTTTTCGCGCTGCTTTCACTTCTCACTCACTTTCTCGCTTTTCACTTTGAGCGTTTTATTTTGCGTACGAGAAGCTAGAGAAAGCAACGAAAAAATTCGCTTCTTTCGCAGATCAATAAAGTGTACAAATTGTGAACAATGCCGACGATCAGTCCGCGTTTTTTGCTTCTTTTAAACGCGATCACTTTTTCCGAGAAATTAATCGCTGTTCATCAGCACGGCGATCGCGAATGGGCGATCACCTCGATGCGCGCAGGAAGGCAAAAAATGAAGAGAGGAGCAAAAACGTCTTGTTTTACACAGAGATAAAGATGAAGAATACCACTTGAAAAAGAAGGTACACACATCGTATCAATCGCCTGCAGTGTCAAAAGTTGTTGCTTTTTGTCTTCCAGCGAAAAGTCATTCTCTTTCTTTCAAAAACTTCAATTGAAGAAGCAATTGGATAACACATTGAAACACACGAGAGCAGTATCAAAAAGCACGCAGAAGAAGGGCGATCTTTTGGGAAATGTTGAATGCTGGATCGAAGAAAAAAGCTAGAGAAGTGAACAGTATAATACCGTCAACTTCAGGACTGAACACATACACAAACTGTTAGGCAACGAAGCGAAAAAATGATGAGCATTCCTTTTGCTTCTTCTACGACTACCATTCCGCCAAAGTTTACTTTGTATTCTTGAAACACTTCAATACAACCAAACAACGTTATATATTGATGAAAAAGAAGAAGAAAACTCTAAAACCGATACTTTACTCGTTTTCCATATACATTCTCCTCGATCAATTCAGAGATCCACTTTCAGACGAAACTAGTGATCAGTGAAAAACCTACTTTTCAATCGAAAAACAAATGCAGCAAAACTTTTCGCATGCTGAAACTGATCTAAATTCGCATTCGCTTTTCAATGCGTTTTTCAATTTGGCGAGCTCGCAGCTTCGTCAACCACTTATCAGCTAATCTAATTTGCTTTTCGAACCTAACAAACACATAAATAAGTGAAGAACAGATTTTGTAATCTTAAACTAGTAAATTGCTATGTGTTTAGCGCAGAGACGATTTTAAAGATGTTTGTCGTTGTCGCTCATTAATATTTAGCATGAGACGAATCCAAGTGGTTGTAGAATTGGACCGAAAAATGATGACAATGTAATGAAAGAGGAAACACTCAATTTATTATAATGAGTAAGAAAATTTTCATGAGTTGGAAAGCTTATATAGCAAATAATGTGCGCGTATCGCGTTTATGAATCTGACGCAAAACTGAGTATCGGTTAATTTCGCGTTGTGAAAATTTTACATGAATAGATCATATTTCGCCCGAAAGTTACATGCTTTGCTTTTTGCCTTCATGCGTCGGCAAGTTTATAAGCGAACAAACGCCCAGAAAATAATAATTCATTTTTTGATTCATCTCGCGGAAAACAGCGTTCATTTCTGCTCCTCTATATGTTTCTTCTCTCCATCTCTCTCTCTCTGTCTTATTAATAGCTGCAAAATTAAACGCGAAAAACGCGGAGATAATTTTTTGCTTCTATTGCAACGTAATTTGAATAATTTTAAAGCTCATTCATAAATGATAAGTATCTATGAACTGACGAAGTATAATTTTTTTATCTTCTCATTCGCTTGCTCGCTCGCTCTTCTTATTCGTTCGAAGTAAGTGAGGCGCGAAATTGATTTCTCGTTAAAAACGAACACACTGAAAATAGCAATAAAAAGCGAGAAGAAGTGTTGCTAGTGAAAAAGGATGCTGCGAAAAACAACTCGTCCTACGAAATTCTCTCCATTTCCAACATCGTTTTTCAAATTTAGCTGCAGCACAACACGGCTTTCGGTTAAATACTGCGAGCAAAGCACGTTCAATTAATTTACTTGCGAGGCAACAGCAACAACAACGGCGACCCAGAAAAAAGCAAACAAACACAAAGCATTTTCTGCCTCACAACCACTTGATCACGGATCTCTTTCTAGCTCTTCATTTTCTAATTTTAAAAATTGCGTTTCGTTTGTTTACTTCGCTTCGAAGTATGATGGGTCACACATACACACACACACAATGATCATGATGAAATGGCGCGGCGATCAAGGGTCGGTAATGAAGATCGAAAAGAGCGCAATTTGGCCATCATTGCGAACGAGAGCAGCGATGAAAAACATTTTCGTTTTCACGCGTTTCTCGCGAGGCTGGAGAATAAAATGCGAATCGATATTTGCAGCGATTGCCTCCGAAAATACTAAACTCGAGCGATAGAAAAGCGAGTTCTACGCTTTATTTGGTTCGCTTTCTAATTTCGAACAACAATTTCCTCAATAAAACAGCGCCATTTTACTCTTTATGAGTTTTTACAAAATAAACTTAAAGAGAGCAGCAAAAGTGCAGTGAATAAACTATAATTAAGTTGAAACAAGAGCGTTTTTAAAGCATGTGAAGAGCTTTACAATGCAATATTTGAGCGCAAAAAGAGTAAAGAACGCAATATATCACCGGCGAGCAGAAAAAGTGAGCGGGCAAAACACGTACGAAAGCAATCAAATGATCGTTGAAGTGTATGAAAAGAAGAAGAGGAAGAGAAGCTTGATTCTAGAAACTTATAACAAAATTGTGTGCCATGATTAACAAAAGCCAGCGAAAAGAAAAAAAGAGAAAAAGTTGAATGCCAAATTCATCGATGCGAAAATTTGATCTAAGAGAACAACACAATTCGTAGCGCGCACAAAAATATTGCTTCTCTTACGTGATAAACACAAAGATGCTTGTGCGAGTTCTCTCTATCCACTACTCTCCTATTTCTCACCACCAATTTTTTATTCCTTCAAAACGTCTAAAATGTTCAAGTGGAATTTATCAATTTTACTTGAGTAAACATGTTTAGCTAAATGCTTACGAGCAATTTTTTACCTCTTCCTCTTCTCTTTCGATCCACTCACTCACTTTTCAATACAAATGCACTTAGAAATAAGCATTGAATTGAGAAAAAAAGCGAGCGAAATATAAATTTTTTTAATATGAAAATTTTTCGACGTCATTTTGAATTCGATCTGAAAAATATTTTCATTTTTTTTTGTTCATTCGTTTAAAAAGTCCACTGTTCATTTGGTATGAATACGCACACACGAACACACACAGCATATAATATATTAAAGCGGCTCGTGTATTGCATAGCAAACTTTTTTCTGTGTGTATACGTCGTAGTTAGTAGCGGCAATAACCCGATAATCTCTCGAAGTATGTGTGTGCATTTCTCTCTCTCTTTCGTTCTGTTTTTTGCGCGAAGCGTACAAATCATTTATTCGAATGGTTCGTTAAAAAACGGGCACACATTAAATAATGCAAAGTATGTTTTCTATCATTAAGCTCGTCATCAAAAAAGATTATACATACTTTCGCGCTGTGTTTTCGAGCAGCGAAAAACTAAAAAATAAAGCCCATAGAACAACGACGATGATGAGTTGAAAAAATTTAAATTCGCTACAACAGCTAGCGAAAATGCGAAATTTGCAAATGCAAAATTGCTTAAACAATAAGCTTCATTAGCTCGCCATTTCATACTTCTCGCGATTTTGATGCACAGCGTATTTGCATAGTGCACTGTGCATAGGCGGTTAGTGGACGCAGTGCATTAGCAAAGAAAGTGTATGTCCACACAATTAGGGAGAATGAATAATGCGATAAAAATGTGTGCAGCATCCAATTCGTATGGTTACCGCTGGCGACATTAGCATCGGACAATAACAAGTGTGCAATGCACTAGAGTATACGCTAGTGGCGAATATGTGCTGGCGAGTTTAAGAGAAGAAAGTAAATTCGCATTATACGCTATGCATAAAGTAAAGCGAACATATAAACACGCGAAGATCGTTCCCCGAGGAAGCGCCGAGATGGTCGATCGTACGACCGCTGCAATATGCATTAAGCTGACATTGCGGCTAGAAATATCACCTGTCATTGGAGCTTGTTGTTTTCGCTGCGCTTTCATTTGTTTTTTGGGTTGAATAAGAGCGAAAATGAGCGAGAGAAGAAGAAATGATAGGCGGACATTAAAAGCATTAATAAAAGCAATGAAGAAATGAAGATCGGCAGTTGGAACGGTAGGCATCGTCTTACCGCCGCCGAGAAGTTTGTACACACAGCGAACGGAGCAACATGCACAGAGATCATATTTTTCTTCTTCTTTTTCTCTTCTTCTTCTTCTTCTTCTTCTTCGCTTTCGTTAAATTTGATGGCAGAGCATTTACGGTTTATGTTCGTTTTATATGTGTTCGTGCTTAAATCCATCAGAAGCGAGCAAAAGCTATATCAAATCTAATGATTTATGAACAACCATATCGCACACACACTGTCTTTCTCTCTGCTTAAAAATCATTTGATCTATAGTTTCGTATAACCTCCGCCATATGAACGAGCGATGAAACAAAGAAGTTTAGAGCGAATATCGACTCGTAATCGAGCGAAAATTGCACCGCAAACAAACATAACGGTAACCGCCTATGTAAATGAGCAAAAAGCGGCGCTGCTTCTCTTATCGTGCATGTGGTCAGCAAATGGTACGAAAATGATAATAAAATTACTTAGCGCAACAATAAGCGCTGAGAGTGAAATGATTAGCACTGCGGCATAGCGCTCCGAGTCCGAGTTTCGTGACGTTCGCCGTTCGCTTTACTTCATCACCATAAATACGATCTCCTCTTTTCGCGTACCTTTTAAAAAAGCGGATGCATTTAAATACGTTTACTGCGCTCAATATGTTCGCGCACATTCACCGACCAAATGTGTTCTGAATAAACTCGAGCTTAGCGCGGGAGCAACAGCAGTAAAATCCGACACGAGCTTGAGTCAGAAGAATAAAATGTGAAAAGTGCAGAAGAGGTCCAGCTAAAGTTTCCGCGAAACTATTTCCGTCCATTTAAAACATTAGCGCACTTTGCCAGTGTGTCTATCCTAAGTCTTAAACGTAATCTGCTGAGATCAATGTGCTGACAGAAGCGAACGAGAAGCGGCACAGCTGATGATGGATTGTTGTACGGATCATCACTCGTTTCACAATTTACTACTTCGCCTCTCATTTCGAAAACCTACGCGAATTTCGCTGCACTATCCTACATTCAAGCTCATCGCTTTCTCTCTCCAACTCTTTTGCTTCCAGGCTAAGTGCTTAAATGAAATTATAATTTTCAACATGGAAATTGCCTCCAAAAACAGAGAAAAATGTGCAAACAAAAAATAAACGATTGCAAAACGGCGTCATTGTAGCATTTCAATTCGCTCGCGTTTGAATTTGATGTAAAAAGTATAATTTAAAAAGGTGTGAAACAAATACAGCGTGCGAACACTCTGTCTACACAAGATAAACATGCACATGGATCATTCATTTCCATTTTCAAGCCGCCATAAAAACTGCGCATAAAAAACGGCTTCGAAGATAATTTCTATCCACTCTTCTCATTCCACATTCTATTCTCACTCTAAAGCCTTTTTCTGCGTAGTCGAACGCAAATAAAATTGCTGCAAAAAATTTGTTTCGTTCGCAGCGTAAGCTTGCACCGTCCTCTTGTACATCCGCGCTTTCGCATCATCCATCGTCTCTCTCTCTTCGTCGTTTTGTTTGCGAACGAGAATGCAAAGTTTGCATTTGAAATTGGTTCCAATTTCTGCATCGGCGTTCAACGCGCGCGCTATGCAATCATTTTCACGAGCAGCAGCACCAACAGCAGCAGCAAAAGCAATGTGCAAAGAAAGGATGCAAACAATCTAAACAAGTAAATAAAAAACGAACGAATCGACTTTTCTACTCACCTCGCATCGGGTCCTATTGATGTTGTTCAGATTGAGTCGAAATATTTTATCCCTGTGAGAAAAGAAGCGAAAAAAAGAGATGAACAGGGTAAACATTGGGAATTGTGAAAATTGTTTAAGAAAGAAGAGAGTGCTGTGCGAACAAAAGTCTAGATATATTGCGCGTATACAGTGTGTTTGTGTAATAAAAAAGTTTTGTACCAGCTAGTTTTAAACGCTTTTTGATCGTATTTCTTTCTTCCTCGGCTGCTCTAGTACACAAAGCTTTAGGGATGCGCGTCATTTTTGACAAATGACTTTAAGAAGGCTTTAAGCTCTTTTTCGGTGCACGGATGAATTTTTTTGTTAACTTCACAACTTTTTGGAACGAGTTTGAAAATGTGAGAAGAAAAGCGAAACAGAGAGGAATGTAAAAGAAGAGAGGCTGAAGCGAACTTAGAGAGGATTAAGTTTTACGGATAAGCTTCAATTTTATAATTCATAGCTGCGCCGTTCGCTTTTCTTTGCTTATTTGCTCGCTCGCTCTGTTCGCAATATGCGTTCTTGTTCTTCCATCGTACGTCGTATGTAGTAAGTACGGCGAGAGAAAGAAACATACGACGGATTATGTCTTATGTATTATACATATTAGAGATATTTATGACAAAATGTGTGACAGTTTGTTTTTTTCTTTCGCTTTACCATAAACTCTATTTTAGCCGAAATTGAGCCAACATAAGTTATGGCAAAGATTAGCGGATATTGGCGTTGAAAATAGCGAGAAGCAAATTGAAATATCAGCCGCTGTCGGAGCTTTAAGTTTTATTCAGCTTTTTTCATGCGAGTTTCGCAAAGTTAAAATTAAAAATTAAAATAGCGCGGACATTACTATGAAACCTGAAAAATTGTGGCCATATTTTATAATAAACAAAACTCGCATTCGTGTGTCATTTATTTATGAAAATGCGACTTATCAATAAATATATTTGCTCGAAATGAAAAAAGCAAATCCGAAAAATTTCATAGAAATGATGCTTGTGTGGTGTGTGTGTGTGGATTCCGTTTGTCTTTTGTTTCTACCATTTTGTTGAATAATATTGTCATTCTTATTATTTTTTATTGCTCACTATTCTAAATAAAAACGCGAACTGTATTTCTATTTATTTATTTTTGATCGCTGCCATAATTTTGAAACGCAACATTCAACGGAGCGAAAAGTTGTTTTGTTCTAAGCTTTCATCGAAAAAGCTACGTGCACCACGTTTTTTCGGCTACTTTCTTTGTTTCATACCTTTCATTGTTTTTTCATGTTTTTCATTATAAAAACGACAATAAAATGTTTGAAATTATTGAACATATGCTCGAATAAAAGTAAACAGAGAGTGATGAGGATGATGCACTTACATAGCTCCGACGTACAAAACATCTTTGCTAGTGTCCAGATGGAAGATACGGTAATGAAGTTTACCACAGCTGAATTCTCGAATGTGGTCTACAGAGGAGGAGAAGAGAATGTAAAATTATATTAATGTGTTGACAAGTAAATAAAGTGCTAAAGAGCTCGCAATGCAGCGTTACTTTGTCGATCCGCGGCACACAATTTGGCTCAATCGCTTTGTGAAGCGAAAAGTTTTTAAAAAGCAAAACAAGAAGAGGTAATGGAAGTGGCAATTGAAAAAATGACAAACTCCCCGCTTCTACTCGTGTTTCGCAAACGATTTGGATGCGAAAACAATGGCGTAGATTCATTAAGTGTGTTCATTACATGATTTGGTAGCGATTTAAGTTATGGTTGAGAATAGAATAGAGCGCTGCTCTGAAATAATCATTGCATCAGTATTCATCGGGCGAGATAGAGGTGGTATCGTATTACATTTACGCACAATGTTTAGCCAACAATTATTATGATTGCTTAAATATGCATTTCGTTTTCTCTTTATTGCAGCTCTCTCGATGGTAATTGCTCGCGAGCGGTAAAAAGCCATCACTGCTCATCATTCAACTTTTGTGCACAAGCTTTTCATTCTTCCGAAAAAGGAATCCGTTTATAGCTCGTAAAATAAAATAGAAAAAATAATAATAACAGTTAACGAACATGTACACACCGGTCGCTTACAATCATGCTTAATGATAATTAAGCTGAATCCAACAACGACGTTATATACACACACACAAAGCGGCAGCGTAGCAACAGCAGCAGCGAAGCCCAGCTGCCAATTTTTACACGCCATTCATTTCATTTACTCTTATTCTGAACTCAACAGCAACTGAACGCTGAGCAAAGTGAAACAAGCTAAAATAAATTATTATTTTTAACTTTAATTTTAATTTTTTGCCTCCATAATTAATGACAATTTTTTCTTTGTCACTGTGTTACTTTCGCAAAATTTAATGCAGGCAAAAAACTCGCGTAATCGCTTTCGTTCTTTATCACACAAACAAGCGCATAGTGAAAAGTTGGCGAAAGAACTCAAATTCGTACCTACAGGCTAATGAAAAAGAATTTTGTTAATTTACATTTGCTTGGCTTTTTACTTTTCCGATGCTGCGTTTGTACGTATTTGTTGTGGCTGTTTGTGTCTGCGAAAGATATCGCAGCATAGAAACGCAAATGCGAGCAAGCTAGCGAGCACCCTACTTTCTCGCGGGCTCGCTTCGACTAATGTAGATGAGTGAGAAAGCGAGAGAGCGACTTCCTTAAAGTTATTCCTGCAGGGACGTTAGAGCACGAATGGTGCATTAAGCGTACTTATTAATTACAATTTGTGTAGCTGGAACAATGATGAAGGGGCGATGAAGATTAGCGAACAGTGGAGCCGAGTGCGAACAAGAACAAAATCTGTTCGCTTCTCTTTTCTTTTTCTAATTCTTCTTCTTCTTCTGTTCGTTTGACGAATTGAACAGCGAACAGCGCTCTGTTATTACCGCTCGCCATCACATATTTATTAATATAGAAGCAGCGAAACGAACGAATAGAACACAGGATCGAGGGGACAGGTAGTAAAATTTATTGCTTGCAGTTTGCAAGCAAAAACATCTATCACTAAAATCTTAATTTGTGGGAGGTTTACTGCGGCCGTCGTTTCAGGATAACAACTCAATGTCTTCATTTATTGTCTCTCTTTCTCTCTATCGCTCGCAACTTTCTCGAGCTGATTTTACTTTCATCGCAAATGCTCTGCTCTCTACTTTATCTTGCTTTTTACTTTTTTGCGCTCAGAGTTTTCCATTTACTGCAATTTGTCGCAGTCACTACCCGTACAGCACTTAAAATAAGCGCTCCATTTGCGATTGCTTGAGAAATCACTCATCTCATTGTAATCGATGTTATTTACTTGAAGAGGTAGAAATTAAAATGGAAAAATCGATGCTTTCTAACTAGATGGATAGTGCTTACCGCATGCGAATGGTTCATTTTTTATTCAAATTGTCAATTAAGTGTTATTATGTAAATAGAAGAATTTTACGATCGCTATTAAAATGTTGGCGATTGTTGATTTCGCAGCGAGACACTCACGCAATGCTTCGAACACTCGGAGCCTGTGGACTTTGCCGAACGCGACATACGCGCATCGGTGCTGCTGTTTTTGCTGTTAGCGTTAGCGCACGGCGAGTTTTTGGTTTGCTGTACTGTTTCGTGAAAAATGATCATCATTCTTCGGTCCACTGTCAACGACACTCGCAATATATACAATCGCTTCTCACACAAAGAGTGAGCGAATGAGCGAGAGAGCGAGAAAGTGAAAACGAGCGAGCGAGTGAGAACGAGTGAGTACGAAATGAATGAAAAACGCAAGTTTGCTTTCGTGGAGTCGATCCAAAATACATCAAAATGATCGCCATGAATGTACATCATTATGTCGTTAATGTAATCATCAATTAGTGTTTGTTACAAGTAAAAGCGGAAAAAGCGCGATTTTTCTCCGCTTTTTCACCGCTTTTTTCTCTTCTCTCTCCGCTTTTACGCCCTAATTAAAAGCTGAAGAGCGAGGGAGATCATTGGTGGAAGCTGGAAAATAAAAAGCATCTCGCTCGTTCTCACTGTGACTCGATATCCATTAAACGATTGTCGTACACTGGGTAACGAGCGAAGAAGCAGAGACATTGAGGCATTGGACAAGTACTTAAAAATGGAGTTACGCATTTCTACTATGTAATTAAACGTTTGATTGCAAATTCAAAAAGTCGTTTAATTTATTTCTCCGCTTTTAATGCGATGGCTTTATCGCTGGAACTCGGTAAAAGTTGTTCGCTAAATTCGACTCAAATGTAAATTAAGCTCAATAATAGTGAGCGCGTAAAGAGCAGGAGAAAGTAAAAAAGTGGAGATGAAAAATAACATCAGTCGGAAAGATCAGCTTCGCAGCGAAAAAAGCGAACACGAAACTTCAAATTTTGTCGACATTTTTTGCTTCTCTCTTTCACTTGGAAAATTTTTATCGCGGCATTTCGAAAAAATGAAGTCAAAAAGCGATGTAACTGAGGATAAGTGCGTAAACTTGCTACCATTAATAGCTGGTGTATATAATATACATAAAGTAATATGCGCGCACTTTATTTATCTCCTCCAGCTTAGCCCATTATTTTTAGTATGCATTTCGTGTCGTTGCGTCGGATTGCGTTCGCTCTCGCTCGCTCGCTTTCCAACCTCGACTACTCCTAAATTAAACGATAAAAGGTAGTGGTGGCGATGAGGATGTTCACAATGACGACGACGACGAGTTCGGCGATGATGATGATGATGAGTGTTGCACCTCAGGGAAAGCAGCGGCAGCAGTGCTTTCGCTGCTCGTTTCTCGCTCTTGCTAGCATCGATTCTTTTTTAATGAAGACATTTGACGCACGTTTTATGACAGGTGTTTTGACAGAGAGGCAGAGGAAGAAGTGCTTCTCGCCGTCGCTCAAACATTGTTTTCGAATTTGGCGTCGGAACAAAGCAGCGACCAAATGAAGCGAGTAATGAGAAGTAGATGAGTTCGAGGAAAACAACCAATTTGCCGTGTACGACGCATATTTTGCGCTCTACCTCTGGCAGTGAATGTATAAAAAGCATTTGCACTACGCTTATTTACTCGCTTCTTAGGGCGCTAAACTCTCATCGAAACTGATTGAGACATCAGAAAATATTAAGTACTGCCGAGCGTAGGAACTTTTTCTTCGCTGCTGCTCGTTTCGTTTGTTGCTGCGAGTAATTTGCTGTTGTTAGCAATCGTTTGTGCGCTAGCGCTGGGCTCCGTCGCGGACCCGAGCACAAAAAGCGAGAGAGAGAGAAGTAACACTGGTTTCATTTGTGCGTGGCCCAAAAGGTATGCATAACAGGGTGGGAAGTGTATAGACTGGCGAAAACAGCGAAGCGGCGAAATTGAGAAACGCATAAATTATCGCAACGAATGTACGTCGACGGCACAATGGCGAGAGCGGACAGCGGTTTGCGAACAAAAATAGGGCCGAGTTCGCGGCAACGTAATTTGTGTATCGGTCATACTGCGAAATAACAAACCGTCAATTAATGCAATATCGCCATAAGCTTGATTACAACTTCAACAAGTAATACAAGCTTTTGCAGCGACTAACTAACTACACACGCTGCAAACAGCACTTCCATCATCATCATCTTCGTCTTCTTCCACTAGCTTCTACTTCGCTAGCCACTTTTTTGCTCTTTCATTCTTTGTGACTCGGAGCTCGCAAATTCATGTAATCGAACGAGAAGTAAGCAAGCAGGCAGGCAGCACCTGAACACCAAAACCATTTTCGTCTTAGTGTGTAGTAACTAATAGCCTTCAAACTAAATTAAGCCATCAGCAGGTATAATTATAGATGAGGGTTTTTGTTTCTGCACTGGACGAATGGCAACGAGCAGAGCAGAAACGCAACGATCATAAAAACAAAATGAAGTAAATGAGATTTCTTCTCATTTTTGTTATGCAAAATAATTTCGCTTCGCACAGTAATTCGCTTCTTTCGCCCGCAGTGACACAGACAGGCTGATGAAGCAGAGACGGACGAGAAACTGTTTGCATAACAAAACCACCAATTTCGCCGAGCACAAATGACACGTGTTTGTGTCTCTGCACAGGATATGAATTATGCACCCATTTTCAATTCAGTTGATGTCTTCATTTGCGGAGAAGAAAAAATTCGCGTCGCAATGATGTCAGAAATTCGCTTTAATTCTCGTTAAGTTGGCTTTCTTATTGTTCAAAACAGAGGAGCGGAGCAGAGAAGAAGAAGAAGCAAAAAAGTTTGCCAATTACAGTGAGCAGAAGAGCGTTAAAGCCAGAGAAGTCACCGATGCATCGCAGGTGGAAATCGCTTATTGCGCCATAATTAAGCATTCGTTCTTGTACTGCAGCTATTAGAGAGCGAGTAGCGAGCACGGAAAACACGAGCGATGAGAGGGGAGAGCTGAGCACAGAGAAAAGGAAATCGATCCGTGATAACGCGCCCCACACGTGCTGAGGACACAGAGATGGAGAAGGGATGCAGACGCACACCCATCAAGAAAGCATTTGGCGAGAAAACGATGATTTACAGTGTTTACAACGCAAAAATAAGAGCGCCGCACATCGCGCCACTAACTTCTCCGCATCGCATTCATAATTGATTAAAAACGTTGCGTTGCCTTCCTTTGTTTCGCTCTGCTCTCGCCCCAACTCATTTCCTACCAAGGTAACTTGCGCACCGTTCTCTTCATCAATACATTTACGAGAGCTAGAGGAGAACGAAAATGAAACTCCATGCTCCACTAGCTCATCAGTTTTATATTACTAGTGTAAATTACGCACGTCAAGAGTGAATGAGAAGTGTCCAGTGTAAAAGTCAAGTGACACAAACAGCGGAGCAAAACTCGGAGCTGAGATGAGAAGTGGGCTTTGAGAGAGGAGCGAAGAAAAGCGTAGGTGAGAGGAAGAATAGCAGTTTATTTGCTTTTTCATCCTCCTCTCTTTCGCCTCTTCTTCGATATCTGCTTCAGTGTGCTACTAGTACATTATATTTATCTCCTGAGTGCAGTAAGATGTCTCTCTTCAAAAACGATCGCATTGTTTGCAGCAGCGTACACACCATCCATTTCAATTTCTCTAATTTCAACGCTCTTCTCCTTAAGAAGTTAGTGCAGAAGCAGCTGAAGAAGCAGAGGAGGAAGCAGAAAAGGATTGGCGCAGAATAAAAAGTTTTCGCCGAGCTCAACACTTGTGTTTGTGTGTTTTGTGCCTGACGGAGGATGAAGAATAGGAAGCGCGAATTTAGTTTGATGCATCAACGGCCACGCTTTGTTCGCCACATAACAAATGCGACGAAATACATAGCGAGCGAGCGAGCGAGCGAGAGAGGCTAACGAGAATGAGAAAAGAATGTTCGCTCGAGAAAGGGTTCGTGGCCAACTCAACTGTGTAATTAAGCTTGTGAAGCAAACAACGTGTGTATGCGCTATCGTTTACACTACCAATATTGCAAATAGCATCTATCATCATCTATAGCACAGATTCTAGCCGCAATCGCGCTCTTTCTCTCTGCAAAAGCAATTCTCAGCGCGTTCCATTTCAATTACTCGAATTTGCATTTGTTTCCATCAGCGCTGACTTTTCCAATATACGTCTGATGCAAAGCATTGATAATTGGAGCGATTTCAAAAGTGAGAGCGCGATCATCAGCAAAAGAGACTCGCAATTGGGGATTTTAAAACTGCTCGCTCCAGTGTAAATGTGCACCGAGCGCAGAAAAAGAAGAGCAGCAGAAGAGAGCGAAGATAAAATAGAAGAAGCGAAAGAGAAAAACAGAAAGCAGAGCAGAGCGAGAGCATTAAATGAGCCTTCATTTCGAGCTTAACGCATCCCGACTTCGCTTCTGCTTATCGCACCTTTTCTCTACACCAACGATTTGCCTACGCAAAATGCAGCACGCCAGCAGCGACAAACCGACCGCAAATTCCCGCTGCGGGAATTTCTATCGTTGAATTTGTAAAATGCAGCGACGCTTTATCGCCACTATTACACCGGCTTTAGTTTCGAAAACTGGCGCAAACAATTTTACACAATCGAATGGTATTTTGATCCATTCTCCAGCTCCAATCGCTCGCATTTCGTTTGCTATTGTTCGCACGATTTTAACTTCTTGCGCTAAATTGCAGCGACAAACAGCGAGTGCGACTGGTCGCAAATGTGCACAAGCTTTTTCTCCGCCACTTCTTCTACGCAGCGTTCTGCTAGCATCAATTCGATGGATGGATGCTGTGTTTGCACTCGCTGCTCGAATGCATCCATCGCACAAAAGTGTACACACGCATACACAAATAACTGAAGAAACAGCAAAGCTTTCAACGTAGCAGCAGCAGCAGCAGCAGCAGCAGCAGCAGCGATCTTGTGCATCGGTTTGTTTTGTATTAGAAATAAAAAAGTAAAGATAAAGTTTAATTTATGATTTTACGTTTGAAAGGAAGCTGAGAATGAGAGAGCGAAATGCACATTTGATACAATTAGTTTTGCGTAAATCTTTTCTTCTATTTTGCCATTTTGATTGCGCTGCGATATCGCTGCGAGTTCGCCGATCGTTCTTTCGTTTTTCACCAACACTGAACATTATATAAAGACGTGAATTATAATGAAAAGAATGTTCAAATGCTCTTGAAGAATAAATGGTTCGTGTATTTGTCGTTGATTTATTAGCTTTTATTTCAATACTTGCATTCACTGCAAAAACTAATTCAAACTAAAAATGTGAATCGAGAATACTCGCAGCGACAATAGCGCAGTTGATACTCTAGATTAGATTGTGAGTGTATTCGATTCCAGCGGTACGTACAACAATTGTGCATCGCCGTACATCCATAGAACATAGACCCTCGTCGTGACCACGGGGGGTACGCTTGAGGTATCAAACACAGCCAATACTCCAACATGTCATACGTCTGCCGTTTTGTTCCCACTGCTGTTTCTCACAAACAAAGCGAAATGTGCAAGGCGCTACAGTAGCGATGCGACTGGACACGCTATTGCGGCGACAGCAGCGAGAAAAAAGCGAAGAGCTTGTTATTCGTAACAAGCGACTAATCAGTGTGCGAAGCATATTCATTGTGTTGATCAAACTGGAAGCAAAAGGTGAATTGAACTCGGCGCGGTATTACGGCGATCGTTTTTCACAAAAGAGGATTGAATTGCGACATGCATCACCATTGATTTGCATGTGTAGCGAACGTAACACGTGCCGTAATACTTTGCAATCAATGCTTTCATCAAATATTCCGGCAGACGAACAGCAGAAGCATCAGCGGCGGCTACGAATGCGTGCGTTGCTGCTGAATAGAGGGCCGATGACGAGCGAAATGAAAGTGAAAATAGGATTTCGCAGAGACGGAGAGAGAGAAAGAGAGGAATCGCGTAAATAATCTTTTGTGTGTGATGTGATGAAAAGAGATGGAGAAGAAGCGGAGAAGAATGGTTACTACTCGCTCATTCACTTTTTCGAATGCTTCGAATATTATTTAAAACCGTAATCTTATTCGTGCCCATCGAAAACGTCCATCATCGCGTCCGATCCGAAGCGAAGCAGTAAGCCGGCAGCATTAGCAGAGCGGAGTCAGTGATCGCGCCCATTTTTTACCAAATCTTAATATTACTCGTGCAGCAATAATTCATAAGCTGCGCGTTCGTCGATCAGCACTCTGCTCTCGAATCGATTGCGCTCCGCACTTAAAACACGTAGAGCAGAATGGAAAAGAATGTTTGAGAGCGGAGGAAACACAGAAATTTAAACAAACAGCGAGCGGAGAAACGATACAAACATTTTTAATGATGGTACACGTTGTCAAGCGCTTTCAATGCAGCTTTTGTGTGCTGCCAGCGTCGAGCCGAAATCTCGCATTCTTCGTCTTTTCTCAATTTGTAACAATTGATCGCTCGCAGTATAAGAGCATCGCATAGCAAGCAGCTTCTTCGCCAACACTTTCACGAGCGCGTTTGCTCTGCATAAAAACTCGAGGTGAACAAAAACACTCAAGAGCTGAGCGCCTCAAAATCATATTTTTACGCGCAAAAAATGTTTCGCGCTGATTGAGACTCGAGCGAAAAATGTGAGCAAGTCGAATGCATCGACAGCAGCAGCAGAAGCAGCAGCTCGAATCCATGTTTACAGCGTGTGTCAATCAAGTTGAGAGCAGTGTGATTGATCACTGTTTAGTTGCGACTATCAATTCTCAAAATTCATCGATTATTTGGCAGGCATTTAAGAAAATAATAAAAAAAAGTGGAGAGAGAATTGAGTTTTGTTATGTGCTTCATTTCAATAACAGATTTTCGCTGCGAATAAATTGCCGAAATCAGCGGCGTTCGAAACGCATTCACTAAACAGCATCGCCATCAACATCAACAGTGAACAGCACACATCTCTCGGAATATCTCACGCTCGACGCTTGTTTGCCTGCCTGCCTGCATCTCTGCCCTCCTGTCAAAACGCTCGCTTTTCTTTTTGCTACACACACATCGCACATTTTTATAGACACACACACACACACACGGAGCGAAAGAAGTGAAACGTAAACACAAAGTGGCAAAACTGATCTGTTGCCGAAATTGGAGAAGCAAATAGAAAATAGAACGCAATAAACACTATTTTCTCTGTACATTATGTTTGGCTGCAGCGTTGCTGGATGCAAAGCATACCTCGGTGATGCCTCAGAGCGTGCTGCGACTCCACAACACTGTGCTTGGCCCATTGTCCGTGTCTATATCCAAAACATGAGCTCGGTGACAGGAGAATGAAAAGCGCAAATATTAGTTTAATAAACATTTTGGTCCACAAATAACGCAGTAACTTTGGCTTGTTTAAATTAACTAAATAACAATAAGTTGGTCCGTGATGACGCTGTTGAGCAGAAAGAGGAGGCGGAGGAGGAGAGGCTGGAGGCCGCAAAGCATTGGATCGTTGTCGTTGTTGCTGTTGCTGCAGCATTTGTTTGCAGTGATCATTCGCGAAGATTGAAAAGAGTTGTGTCGACACAAATGACGACGGATGAGCGGAGGCCGAAATGGATGCTTGCGACGGAAATCCGGTGAACACGATCGCCACTGCACACTGCGCTGTTTAATTCGCGTTCGCTCTTTCTTGCTTTTTAACGCGCAATGATGTACGCGATCAAATTAACAACAATCATTGCTTACAGTCGAATTGCTCGCGTAATCAATTTGCTGGTCGCACACAAAGCGACAGACGAGTGTGCGAAAGAGATGATCTTCAGAACGACTGGCGAGAAGTAAAATTCATCGGCGATAAATATTTGCAAAGCAAATCAGCGATAATTTAGACGGTCAAAGACGGCGACTAACTTTCGCTACGAACAACGGTCACGCATCGACAAACTTTTCGCTGCTCTTCTCCAGACTTGTGCTTTCAAGCACTGGAAACTTATTGAGAAACGACGGAGCAACAGAAGGAGAAGTGAAGTTATGCGAGATCAGAAACGACGATACGTTTACAGTGATTGCAGACACTCGTCGAAAGGATCAATTGCGAGACATTTTCTTGCCGCTTTCTTGCAGCGATTGTTGCGAGGAACTCACACGAACACGAGTTTGCAAGCAGCGAGCGCTGTTGTTGTTGCCGTTGTTGTGAGGAAACAATGAGTACGGCAGCGAGCGAAGCAGCTCCGAGCGAGCGGAGTTCGCTTCAGAAGAGGAGGGCGAGTTCTCTTCTCGAGCCCATTCTTCTCTTCCCCGAGGCAGGCTAATTCACGCTCACCAATTCCAACTGCCCTCTATTTCAACGATCGCGAAGCAGATAACACGACCAACTGAATAAGAAAGTTTTGCACTAAGATCTTCTCGTGCACTTCTTACTCGCCACTCAAACAGTTGTGAGTACAGCGCACAAAGCGAACGAGAACATTAGAAGCGAACTGCTGCTCAGCGGACACAGCGAGCGAACAGATATTGCTGGGCATCGAGTATCTGTGCAAATGCACATGTTATCGGTAAGGTGCGCGTCTATGGCACATCTCAGCGCCGCTGCTGCTGCTAGCGGTGGTGAGAACAGTGATCGCGCATATCCATAGCTGGCAATCGATCACAGCACACTCGCTGATGTCATGAATCAATGAAGAAAAGTAAAGTAATACAGAACATTTCCGTTAGACACTAGGTTTTTGTCAGCTTTAGCGCCGAGCCCCGTGTACAGCGGAGTGCCTGCAGAGGGGTCGGAACGCGACCAGGTTGCTTCGGCTCCCCTCTCCTCTCTACTTCTTTGCCTTCTCCTCTTGCTGCTCTCTGCTCTCGCTTCTCAATTCCAATTTGCTTAAAAAATAAGCTTTTCGACTTGGCTGCGTTCACGGATCGCTGCCATCGCTTTCTTCGCCCAACAATCAATTGTTGGTGAAAGTGAGTGAGCGAGCGAGATACACGGCAAACAATTCGCTTCCAACTGCAGCTCCTCGCTGCCTCGGCTAAACGAAAACGTGCGAGCCGAAGCGCGCGTATAATTAATGAACGCGAAAAGCTGGAATTTCGCTGGAGAAGCGCCTCACTCGCTCTATTCTTCTTCCTTCTGCTTTCGCCTTCGCTCGCACTGAAAGCAGCGATTGTCACCGAAACTCGACTCGAGTGAGTGAGTGACTATGTGCGTCGCTTTTGATGACGGAAATTTTGTCCGCGATACGGAACCGTGTCGAGCTGTTAAACGAGTGCTTTCTTCCTTTCATTCTCTCACTCGATAAACAAAGCGAGCGCTCAGAGTGCGAAGCACAATCGCGCCGAGTGAAAAAATCGACGCAATTAAGAAAAGCGCTTTCACTTTGCTTATTTCGCGAGCGAAAAAATCAATGGTCGCGTTGACATCCGTCGACGAGTATCAAATTGCGAACTAAATGATTGGCGAGTGAATGGAAGTGAAAATATTGACACAAAGCTGATATGTAAAATTAGAATATAGCGATATAACGACAATTAAGCATATAATAGGCGTAATTAGCGAGAGAAGCACTGCTCCACCCAAACTTTCATTCAACTCGACGCTCATCTCATCTCGTCCAGATGAATGTGTGCATGGTACCATTTAGCTGTGCATACACTTGCGACGAAAATTGTATGCAAGTTAACAAAATCTGCAAATGTACTCGCGACATGTACAATGTACACTGCGAGTTTCTCTCCTTCGCTCGCTTTATCGATCGGCGTTTTAAATATTCATGCAATAAACTCACTCTTTTCATTTCATTGTGTATCTGTTTGCGAAGTACTTGTTTTGCATTTCGAACAGATTAATAGAAGAAGAATAAAGCAGCAACGCGTAATAGAGAGACACAGAGCGAGAGAGCGGCTTCACAGCGACACAAAACAGAGCTTTTCACTCAAGAAACGTTCGAGACTCCAATCGATTCCAATTTTATAATTTGCTGCCAACGAGCGGATGGATGCTTTCGGACAATTTCCGCTCTGCTTCAATCAATAGCCATTTTGATTCTATTTTGCAGCATCTCTCCCGCGCTCCTCGCTCTCTGCTCGCCCGCTCCCCTCCACCAGCAACAACCTCGACAAGGGTCAGCATTCGTTTCGCGAGCAGCAAAACATTAACAACCATTGAAGAATAGTTCAAATTTGCTGCGTGTTAAGTGTGAATGAATGTGTTGGTAGTCATCGCAAACGACCACACACAAAAATCGGCAAACAATTGGTGTTGAGGTCAGAGGCTTGAGCACAAGCTTCAAGGCGTTTTAATTTCAAACTCACTCCGAGAAAAAATCGGCTACAATTTATGACCGCTGATCATAATTGCACTCAGCTGCAATAAAAGTGCAGAAAGAGAGTGCAAGAGAAGAGTAAGCGGAAAAGTTTGGTCGCGCTCCGGGCTTAATGAGTATTGCCATCGAGCGAAGTGAATGCCGAGAATGAAGAGCGAAGGTGTCCTCCGCTTCAACGACCAATAGCCATTTGACCAATGAAAAGGTGCATAACACACACATTAAGCGCAATAAAGCCATTAGCGATAGCCGCTAATGTACGCAGCGTTTGCTCTCCCTGCTTTTTGCTTGTCACACACACACGCTACACATAAGCAACAACACTGCTAAACAATGGTGACGAGCGAACCAGCTACTCCGATCGCTGTGAAATCACTTCTGCATGTGAGCCTAAAATCTCATCGCTTAATGAATTTTGCAGAATCAAAGCGAGAAATTAGCGAGAACGCTACTCGCTGCTTCGCCCATCTGCGTTTCTCACACTGTTTTACATTAATACGCAATGGGTCGAGCATTTTTTGCATATCCAACACTCAAGCGTCTATATTCTGTCGGCTGAAACTATTTAGAGTAACTTATTCAGCTCACGATTTGGCGGTTACCATCGATATGCAAAGCAATAAACGATACGATACGAAATGGAGAAAACATTTCTAAATTATCAAAATTTCAAAATTACTG
This sequence comes from Dinothrombium tinctorium, assembly GCA_003675995.1. Classification (NCBI taxonomy): domain Eukaryota; kingdom Metazoa; phylum Arthropoda; class Arachnida; order Trombidiformes; family Trombidiidae; genus Dinothrombium; species Dinothrombium tinctorium. Next base: position 36,594 of record NCKU01000025.1, on the reverse strand, counting down.
TACACCGTAAATATATAACATGCAGTTTATTGACGATTTCGATGCTCGAAATGCGGGTTTAATTTTCGCAAAAAGCCCACACATTTTTGTGCGCATTTTTATCGCTTCAACCAAAAAATTTTTCGTGTGCATTGAAAGAGAGAGCGAGTGAAAGATGAAAATGTAGTGAAAACTATGCGAAATTAATTTCAACTTTATACACTTTCGGAGAGAGAGAGAGAGAGAGGAAAGATGGAAACAGAGTTTAGGGCGAAATGCATATAGTCTTTGAAAAGTTTGCCTTTGAGCTAAAACAGCTAGCGATGAATGCAAACGCTCTCTCTCCTTGCTTTGCGAACGCGTGTAATGTGCGTGCAGATGTGTGTGACAACGACACATTCGAGAGAAATGTTCTAAAAATTTTTGCAAAAGTACAGAAGCCAGTGACAAAACACACACACACACATACATACATTTATTTGGTGTGGAGCGAAAGCGTATTGAAAGGTCGATTCAATGTATGACAGTGAAATATTTAGAATTCACGTAAATCGTGAACATTGTAGAAAGTTTTGCGCGATGGGGAGAACGCGATTGCAATTTTTGAACGCTTTTGTTCGCGGGCAATTGTTAGCTAACGAACACAATGCCAGCGCGCGGCTTAATAGTAATTGCGATTTGGCGAAACGTGCAAATATTGCTGCTGAAATCGCATTAAACGTTGTCCGCAAGAAAAGGATAAGAACGCTTTCAGACTGCATAGCCAAACATTACCAACAGCCGAGCAATTGAATTTACTTTGCTGCTGCTACTTGTCAATCACCCTTGCCAAATTGCTTGCATTCAGCTGTTTGAAGATTTGCGACCGCCGACGTCTCTCGCAAATCAATAACATTTCGCAATTGATTTCGTTTGTAGCGAAATGTATTCGTAATTAAAATGTGTACACAAAGCTATGCGCGAAATTAATGAACAATTTTGGAACGAAACGAAACTTTTTTGCTTGCTTATATACATAAGTCGAGGAATTTTGTCAGTTCGTTACTTAATTATTGGAGAATTCATTTGAGAGTAATTAACACGTTATTAAAGGCGAACAAAAAAGGTTTAAGATTGCAAAGATGCGCTAATTGCGAAAGAAAGATGTTTTCGGCGAGAGGAAGAGGTTCGAGTGAAATGAAAGAAATAAATGGAATAAAGCAGGTCGCAGAGTGAAGAAAAATAGCTTCGTTTACGAAACAAGCGATGCGAGGCTTCATCTTTTAAACATTAACATTAATGGCTTTGTGTTTAAGCATCCCGAGCTCGCAGAAAAAATAAGGCGAACGCGCTCTCGGACACAATTTCTGCGTCTATCTCGATTCCGTAATCGAACGCGTTCTTTGTGTGCGTTCGTGGAAGAGATAGAGAGCGAAAGAGGAGAGGAAGAGAGAGAATTGATCGCGGACATAAATGCGAGTGTTTCACGTACTACTTTTCAGCTTGTATTGATGTGCTCAATAAGTCTTTTTCACCCGCAACAAGAAAGTATGGACAGCAGTGCGCTTCTTTTTATATTGCACATCGATGTCCGCTGATAATATGATAATATATTGGATCGTAAACGCCGCTTCTTTTATTACTCTATTTGTGCTTTCATATATTCATCCAATCTCATCCATCGTTTTATTAAGCAAACTTTCGCTCTTCACAAGCTCGCTAATCAAACACAAAAACTTTTCACTATTCACTTCAATCGCTCGGCGTAATTAATCAAACTCAATTAAATTAAGCGGCAAACGATGAAATTTTCGCATTGCATCTCGAAAATACCAATAATCGGATTGAAGCCGAGTGAGAAGGCGAGAGATAAAGCAAAAAAGTGAGTATGTGAAAAATGCTCGCTAATCATTTTTATTTCGCCGATACTGCCTCGCTAACGGCTGCCGTTAGTTTTTAGCACTCCAAAACACATCATTTCACATCGCTTTTCACTTAGCGAGTAATGTTTTCATATTAAACACTATTAAGAAAGTTAAACAAAGTTAATGAGCTTAAAAAAGTGCGAAAAGAAAGAGAGCGCAAAACAAGGAACAAGCAGAAGCTGCGAACTTCTTCTTCTTAATCTAAGAGTCGAGGGTGAAGCTCGCAGTGAAAGAGAAGAGCGCAGCGCGAGTGTGATACGAATGAGCGATGCTACTTTACAATTGTGTTAATCTTTTAACAAAACGCGGCAGCTTTCGTTTCGCTGCAAAAAGGAGAAAAAAGAGAATGAGAATCATTTATAAGCGAGTGCAAAAAATAATTTCTCGTTTCTTAAAGATAAGCATAAATCTGCAGCGCAAAAACTGCAGTCGCAAAGAGTGAAGCGAGCAGAGAGGAGCAGAAAAAACTTTGATTGTATCCCATTTGAACAGCGCTCGCAGCATATTGAAAATGTGATGTTCAGAAGCGAAAGAAGCACAAAAACTCGAATCGGTCATAAATAATTCAGTATCACATCACATTCAACTTAGAACTCCACAAATTACATAAGCTTTCGTTTCTTTCTTCTTCCCTCTGTTCCTTCGCGCTCGTATTTGCTCTCTGCTAAACTAAACGATGTTTACTCGTTATGAGCGTCCAACGAAATATTTTTACTTGAAACGCAAACACACCGCCAGTCGCATTCAACTCATGCGAAAATAATTTTATGTTTGAGCGAAACTGAGTGCTCCGCGCGATTCTGAATAAAAAATTAGCCGAGCCAGCGTCGAGTGAAGTGCACCTATTCAAATTGAACATCATAGCTGCGGGTACGTGATCTCTTGAGGGACATACGCCGGTAGCTTGTTACACTTTTCGCGTTGAAAACGTTGTGTGCATAGTAGTTAGCGAGAAAAAGCGAGCCGCCGCTGTCATCATTATTACGGTGTAAGTGCGTTTCAAGCTCGGAAGAGCAACATTAATTCACAGTTTGTACAAAGCAGTCCGAGTAGATTATAGCGCGCATCAGCACCAGTGTTGTCCATTAATTTTTTATCGCCTGCGCCCGACAAACGCATAGCTGCGCTTGCAGCGGAGAAGAAGAAACAAAGCGAACGGACTTGTATTTTAGTGAAGAATGAAAAGGATTACGTGAAAAGACCACCAAAATTGCCTTTTGAAGAAGGAAAGTAAAAAGAGAAGCACCAGATTGTAGTGCTGGCGTGTGCACACCGAACAAGTGATGAGCCTTTCTCTTCAATTCTGCACATAACAATACGCTTGCGAATTTCGCTTTGAGTTTCGCTCTGCCCGGCCAACTCCACACCGCCAGCTTCTTCGTCTCCAAGCTTTTCTCTTTGTTTGCCGTCCAAAAAATCGTTTGATGGCTGAAAATGAGGTGGAAAAAAGCTGACGGCTAAATACACACGCTCAACATTTTTCTCTGCGCATTGTTTGTGGCGCGCTTCTACCTTCCGTAAAGCTCTTCGCACAACGCGACTGCTAAATTTCCGACTTTTCGCCTTAGCGTCAAATTGTCAAAATATGGATGCGTTCGCACACGAATTTGTTTTGCTGCTTTTTTAGCTTCATTTACTGACGTTTGCAAGTAAATAGGTTGCAGATTGATTGAGTGAGCGCACTCGAATCGCACTTGAATGCGAAATGAATGGATGGATGCAAAAACGAGATTAGATTGAAAGAAAAGCGAGCGAAAACGAAAACTTAGTGCTTTTGCTTGTAACCAAATCATTGTATAACACCGAGTAGCGCTCCAATACAAACACTTCATCGATGGATGCATTTACACTGCGCTGCATTTCGATACTGAATCTCTCAGCGAGGGTTTGCGAGACACAGCGAGCGAGAGGCTTTGCAAAAACGAAGCTCAACAAACTTCGGTGTTTGTGTCACTGTTGAACAAAGATCGAGTGAAAACTTCGCTCTACTTGTAACTTGGTCCTCTTCTTCTCTTCTTTATTTGTACTTCTTATGCATCCATCATTTATCAAGCGTAATCAAAGCGGAATCTTCTGTATTAAACCAAGTGCTTGACAACATATTTGCCCAGGCGCTGATTTGTGTTTCAAATTCACTTCATTAAACGCAGCAAAAAACAAAAATGCGAACGCGCAATCAACTATAATTTATATACGCGAGTTCATAAACAACTCAAATTGGTCACGGGGTAAAAAGCTCTAATTGCACCAAATCATCGGATTCTCATTATAATTATAAAACACAGTGGTGATCGTTTGCAAGCGCTCAATACGCACAGTTTTGTTTCGTCATCATTTTCCCAACTTCAGTTTTTTGCGCTACTAAATTAACCTCAAGATAAGGTTGAAGGAACGAGCGTGTGTGTCAAAGCTAAATATAATTTCATAATAATGATAAAATTCATTTACTTTTCGCTCGCTCGCTTTCCAAATAGAAACAAGCATGGTTTTGACTCGCCATTAAAAATAACGAGCAAATACTCTTGCAAACAGCGTACACACAATTCACCACACCTTAAAAAAGAAGAACAGAAAATGATGTATCTGAGCACATCGATGCGTACTATAGACATCAACTTCGTTTAAGTTTTGTTCTGCTACACGTACTTATTTATACTATGCGTCTTCATCTACCATTTGTTATTTCAAATTTAAATTAATGCTATTCTACAGCGTCCCGTTTTTTATTATTAAAAAGCAAAACTTTAAAGCAAAAACTCGAATATACAAGCGTAGCGAGCGAAAAAAGAATAGCGAACAGCGAAATGAAACGTTCGCAACTGATTATTATTATTATTATTTGAAGAGTCTATAATAAAACAAGTGAAAAGTATTCACAAGATTATAATCAACTCGAATAGAGCGAAATGAAAATTAATTAAACGTGCTCGAACAGATGTGGCTTAAAGTTTGACATTTTAAATTTTTCTTGGCCAGTGAAAATGCAAGAAAATGATGCTGCTCCTCATCTCACTCTCACTTCGTCTCTCGCTCTGTGTGTATGCGTGTAGAAAATGGTGTTTTGAGTAAAAGTCGTAATCTGTTTTCGAAAAAGTGTTTAACGATTTACAAGCGATTGGAATTTCAATTAAATAACGAGTAGAGCAAGCGAGTGAGAAAAAATTTAAAATCCATTTATTTTGCGAAGAAAAGTTGGGAGCGAGGAAAAAAAGCGAATCACGAGTGAAAGCAGAGTTCGCTTTCACAACGACTATCGCGTTTTTATAAATTGATTATTGTATGTAATACACACGTTTATTAAATAAAAATACGCAAAGCAAAATATTTTATTATAATAATATGTATCACACACAAAAATCGTTTACGCGCTCAAAACACAGAAGCAACTTTAAACTTTAACCATTAAGCAATTTATTTCTTCTGTTCCGTCTCACTTCGATGCATTTTTCTTCTCGAGAAGAAAATTTTTTAATAAAAAAAACTTTTTAAATATACAAAAAACCTAGCGTTCAATGCTTCACAAGCGATTTCACTTCATCTCTGCTTATGCTTCATCTCTCACTTATTTTCAAAACTCGATTTCTCTTTTTAACGATAACAAAAACGCTGAAACGAACTGAAAATTTTCGAATGAAGCCAAAAAAGTGATCACAGTTTGTCAATTTTGCGCAAAAGAAGAAAAAACTGACAATTCGATCGACGTATGCACATCGCTCACGTTTTTCACTCTAAATAGCGTTTAAATTAAACGCGTTTTATACGCTTGCTTTAACATCATAACGAATTGCGAATTTTTTGGCGAAGCAAAAAACAATTTTCTTGGTAAATACACTTGCCACAATGCAGCGATGTAATTCGACTAATTGCGAGCGCAGAAATTGAAAATTTGATAAAAAATGACACACGAGTTCTAGAAAATAGAAAAAAATTCGTACGCCAGCATTTTTCTGCTTTCTCGCTTCGCATTACATGCGACTTTTTTTGCGAGTTTCGAAAAGTGAAAAGAGCGTTTGTCTCTCGAAACATATTTTGAAAAGTTTGCTCACTCGAATTTTTTTTCTCGAAGTTAATGTAGAGGATGAAAAAACTTCACAGTCACCGAAAAAAGTAGCTAGCTTTCAATCAAAGTAAGAGCGCGAAAAGTGTTTAATGAGCAGCTACTTTTTTTGCAGCCTTAATTGATGAATGAAGTGAACGCAAATTGTTAAATGGCTGCAAAAAAAGCGCGCTACACTTTACGTCTACAGTGAGCCGAAGCGCTTTTTTCATCGGCTTTCGATTGAGAGTAGAGTGCGATTCCGGTATTGAGAGGAACAAAAAGAGTTTAAGCAACGAGCGCCTAAAAATCGCTTCTGCTGCAAAGCGCCGACGAATAAACACATCGCGCGTAGTACATCATTTCGAACGCCGTGTCCGCGTTCGTTCGATGTTATGTGAGAAAATTAAAAAGAAAGAAGCTGGCGTTGGTTTTCCGAATGACCACAAATCCGTTTTATTAATGAAATATAGAAGAGAAAAGATTATGAAAGAGAGGATGAAAGAAAGAAGAATTAGGGTGCGAGTTGAGAAGGAAAAAAGTTTTTGTTGGCATCGGATACTCTTAGCGAGCAAATAGTTTCGCGAGCACGAAGCTATAGAGATGAGTGTGCACAGCGAGCGGAATAGATTCGAACACTCGCTCACGGACCACTGAATTCCTATTGAATTTCTAAGTGATTTTCTCTATTGATGAGCTTTAATGTGAATGAAAGAATGCTAAGAAGAATAAGAGATCGAATCGAAGCGAAATTAGAGGGCAACGAGCTTTCTTGCTTCACACACACTGTACACGGCCCAATAGCTTCCTAAGTTCTTAATCGACCGATGTTCATCATAATCTCGCGATCAGATTAGCTACGAAGCTTGCGTTTCATTGCGCACTCTTTTGTTTAGCACTCAACTTGTATCCACACACACATTCGAGGATATTAAGAATTATGGTTACTAGTTTTTCGCTGCTATCCATCTCTATTAACTGCTACATAATGGCAGAACAAAGATGGAGATGAACAGTCCGCACACATAAACCCACTCGTAAATGCACGTAACCTTACACATAATCTACCTTTGTTTGTATTATTCGACGGGAGGCTTTACGTGTGCGCTGTTAAGCACTAAATATTCGCGTAAGGTCCGTGATAACTTCATCGCGGCAAAATTCAACAAACCGAACCAATTGGGTTTGGTCGAAATGAATGTGCACCGCGCTTAAACTTGATCATTTGTTCTCCGTCTTTTTTGCCTCGACTCGCTCATGTATATTTACTCGCACCTCGCATCTCACCTTCGATTTCGTGACTGTATTACTTTTACGAACACAATGAAAGTAAAAGCGCATTCATCGTACTTATGGTACGTTATGTGGTATTAAAGTTTATTTTAGTTTATTTTCTACGCATACATATAAATTCAGCTTTTTCTTCTGCTTGTTTGGGTGTTGTACTTTGCAGGTAAAAAAGTACGAGCAACAATGAAAATATTTTCATATAGACGCGAGGAAAAGCGCTCGAAGGCTGTTTTGCTTTATATTCGCGTTTTGATCGATCACAAAAACGGCGACACTTGAAACGAAAGCCAGTATTTCAAATCGAGTAAATAAAACGCCATGTAAATTTTATTTGCTTTTCGCTAGAGTTTTAAGTAATTGCAATCAATTTTTGAGGCAGTAAATAAAATCATTAGCTCTTGTTAATGTTCTTGTTACTTTTGAAAAGTTTTTAATTTGCGCCGCTTTGATTTTATCGCGCCTTTTCACTTCGCTGATGGAAAACAATCAATTTAGAAGTTCCAATTATCACTATGGCTCATTATTGCGCTTCGCTATGAAATGCAAACATTTTACTGCATCAAAGTGTAAGCAATTGAATTGATTGCATTGAAAATCGATAAAAGCTACTACTACACTCGAACGCTCAAGAGTTTGGATGCTTGTGATGCTAATAGTTCAACCATTCGAGAGAAGAAGAAGAAACATTTGAAAACCGTTTCAATTGACCAATGAATTTGAATGTCTTCATTTTTATCAATAGCATTTACATTAAATTTAAATTAATATTTTACATCGCTTTTTGCGCTCTCAATGCACCAACGCATCTTAAAGCAAACGAAGAGTTCTTGAGTTTGAAAACTATATAAACAGCGATTAAATATTGAGATAAACAAAAGCAAAAAACCTTTTAAGTTAACGTTTTGTTTGTGAATATATATAGCAAATTGAAAAGCGATTTTACTTTTTGCCTGCACTTCAATATGATGTAGAAGGAAAAAAAAATTGCAGTAAACTAAATGCGAGGCAGTATTCGAAGTGAATTGAATACACTTTTCGCGCTTGTAATTGTTCTTTCATAGTTTTTTGACATTGTACACTAAATCTGTGCGATAAACGAATAGAAGGTAGAAAAGAAGAAGAAAAGAGGCAAGTGAAAAGAAGAGAATTTGGCTGTCAGCTTTTCAACGCAAACGAAACACTTTTCACTCACTACTCGCCTTCTAATGTACCGAAATTCTAGGTACTTCCAGTACAATAAACACTCTTCTCTATTTTTCTGTTCATTTTTACAAAGGCGAAATATTATTGATTCGAAAGCAAACAAAACTGTTGATGGCTCATCATCATCATCATTTCTCTCTCACCCTGTACAATGGAGATTTTGATCTGTATAAGTTCACTGCGAAAAAAATTCTATCTGTGCTCGTTAATGCTACACTTGTTTATATCGCCTGTGAAATTATATACGTTGAGCCGTGCAAAAGCCAAACAACACCCAAAACTTATCAAACATTTGACCACGATTTTTGTTTTATCATTCTCTTGCTTAAACTCGACGCTCAGCAAAAATAATATCATTTGGGATTTTCGCCATTGCTGTCTCTCTCTCTCTCTCTCTCTCTCTCCTCGTTCTCTGTGTTTTTATTCTTTTTCACTAGATATTGTTTGCTAAGACGCACACAAACACAAACACACAAACGCACACACACACACACACACACACATAGCACATACAATGATTGCAAACACGCTACAAATACTATAACTACTTCTAGCACACATACTACATTCGTGAGAGCATGATCATGCTATATTATTATCTGAGTTAGGAGAAAAAATATAATAACGAAAGAAATTCGTGTGCACAGCGCAAAAAGCGCAGAAGACACACGGTGTGCTCTCAATTATATTTTTAAGCTGAGCAAAGATAATTCATTTCCATCAAATAGAAATGATGCTAGTCTATATGAAAAAAAAATGAACAAGATGAAGCGCAGTTTGCCAAGCAGCTCTCGTGTTTTTCGACGCTGAAAAATTAACTCGAAATGAAAATCAATTTGAGCACGAAAATAGTGGAAGGTATGACTGCAACGGGCGCTTTTGCTACTTTTCTCTCTTTCTCTTTTTGTTCTTTCGCTTTTCGCTTTATTTTTTCCTTATTATTTATATATTGAACACAAAAGTATATCGAGAATAATCATTATAATAAAACATAACGATTTCAACGTAAAAAAACTGAAAGAAAACACACCGACCGAAACGCATTTGAAATTATCATCATCGTGCTAGTCAATACATCGATTTCGCTTTTTCTGCTCTTCATTCTCTTAGGTCCCTCAAAAAACGAGACATTTTACGATCGCTGTGTACAATAGAGAAGAATTGTGAAAAGTTTTCAAGTCAATGGACGATTCGTTCTATTTTGACCTCAGCTTTATTTTTTATTGGTTGCTCCGATTTTATGAGGAACTCAAAATTCATTTTAACAAACTTCAAACATTTTAACCAACATTCGTTGCTTCAAATTAATAGAAATGACATCAATTTTAGAGCTAATGAATTCATTACATTTTAGTGTACATAATTAGCATTGAGTGACGTTTGTAGAATAAAATTCGTAATAAAGAGCAAAAAAGATGGATGCAAAAAATGTTTGCTCTGTTCTCGAGAGGATACTTGAAAATTTACGACAATCGTGGTAGAAAAAACACACAGACACACACACACACACACACACGCTCGTAGTATGTATTCCGTGTTTGATATATGAATTGTTTTCGAATAGAATTAAGTTAAACATACACATTAAAACACATAAAAAATCGATTCGTGCGCATTTTTACATATAATAATAGGGTTCTGCGGAGAAAAAGAGAGACAAAAGCGTAGAAATTTTCTCGATGCTGAGTTTATTGTTCTTGTATCCGCCATATTCAATGAGAGTGCACGGCAGACATATTAGGCATTTGCTTCGTTAACTGTAATAATGAGAATAAGTTGCCGCGGTATTATAGTTGACAATTGTGGCAAACTAAATATTAGAGGCGATAATTTTCAATGTAATCGTTTTTTCACTTTCCTCGCTTTCCAAACTGCTTTGTTTCGCTTTAAATTGCGCCACTCTTTTCACTCTTTTGTTTCACTTCTTTTTCGTCATAATTTTTTCGTCTCTTCAATTTTGCTTTTTTAGCAAGAAAAACTATTTTTCAAAGCTCTCTTTTGTCTAATCTTTTTAAGTTTGAAGTAAAACAAAAGCGAAAATATTTTTTCTGCTCAGAGTCGAATGAATGTTTTAAAACCACTTTTACTTAAAAATCTCCTCCCAAAACGATGCTCGTTCGCACTTCATTGTTTAAGAAAGTTGATGTTCACTTTTCTCTTCAACAGCAATTGACGCGAAACGCTTGTTTTTCCTAAATTCTGAAATCACACAAATTTTCGCGTTCCGTGCGGTAGAAAACTAAATTTTGACAAAATAATTGCGCGTCGTCCTCAAAATTCAAACTCGCGAAGTGAAAAGAGGCCAAATGTTGAACAAAAACGCACTGACATCGAACTAACGTGAGAAGAATGCGAGAAATGACAATGGATTATTTGTTATGTATTGCAGTTATATACCAAGCAAAATTGAACAGAGCTGCATTTCATTTCTGGTGCGGAGGCAGCAAGAAAAAAGAGGTCCATTTGCGGTCGCGATTGCACCGATACAAGTGATGGCATAGATTAGCGATATTGGCGTTGAAAGTGGCGAGAGGCAAATTGAAATGCCAAACGATTGCTTCGCGTTTTTGCGCAAAACTTGAAATTGAAAATTATGTTCAGACTCGACTAAATAAGTAAATGAGACGCTTGAAAAATTGTCGCGACTTTTTTTCTGAAGAAAAACGAAAGAAAACGCAACGCATATCTGTATTTAAATAAGTGCGCACACAGTCGGGGTTTGTTTGAGTTTTTTCTTCAAAATTCTACTTTTACTTCACTCGAGTTTGCGAATTTTGCTGCTTTTTTTCGTCTCTATTTCCTGAGCAAGTTACACATGATTTATTGTACTCTGCTTGAGATTGTGGCCATTTGCAGTGAAGATATGTTTTGAGTGCAAATATACAAGCGCATAAGGCGAAGAGGTTCACTGATATCTTCTTATTGGGTTCACTTCGCTTGCATACATATATACTCATACATAAAATACATACATAGATAGCCGCTGCTACAGACAGATCGACAGAGGTAGCGTGGTCGTGGTCGTGCGGCTAATCAGTAGTCTCGCGAATCAAATACAACATTCTGAGAGGAGCGCGAGAGCAAAAAAGTGAAGTGCAACCCTGCGGAGGCCAAGCCTATTTCGAAACACAACTCGCGTACATAAATAACTAACTTGTCTCATTTTATCGCGAATTTCAAATTCTATATGAATAAGAGTTAGTTTTCGGCTGCTGCGAAGTAAAAAGCCGAATTTTCAGTTATCGACAGGTTGTTATATATGCACCTCTCTCGCACACTTTGCTGCACAATTCGCGCGACTTGCGAGCTTCATTTGCCTTTTCACAATCAAATTTGCTTAGAAATGCAATTTTCTCCGCTTTCTCTCGCGCTCGCTGCTCTTCTCACTCGTTCTCACTCGCTGCTCGCGAACATTGGTAACAGAAGTTTCTCACTCGCTCTCACTCTCGCTCTCCACATTTCGCCACGTTCACAATTTTGTCCTGAAACCAATATGTAGATGTAGAATATTAAAAGGCGAGTTTTAAGATTAAATTTGGAATGCGAGTTTACTCTTTCTACCCATTGGTGAGTGCGATGAAAAGTGATGCAAATAAGTGAGTGGAGCAAATGAAGTGATTTTTGAGTAGCGTTTTACGAGCAGCAGTTGCGGATGAAATTGCATACACGGTACACATACGCACGCAGCTTGTGTTGTTATCACTAATTAAAATGTTGAGACTTTTTTGTGTCTCTATAACATTTTGCAATCGGAAGCCACACACAGCGAGACTAATTTCGATTCCTCGTCGCGCTCCTCTTTTCTGCTCTCTTTTCTTCTCTTCAGCCTATTGAACATCTGCTTTTCGTACTGTTGCGCTTTCAGTAGAATCCATCCATGCCTTCAACACAAAATGCAATTCTGTTTGTGCTGCAAACCATTTCGCTCGAAAGCGAAATATTAATGAAAGGTAAAAAACGCGCGGCGAACAGCGCCGGCAAAATATTATCATACACTCGGCCCTCTCTTAACACTCACAGCGAACGGTCACAGCTTCACCGCTTTCGGCCTCATTAAACGAGAAATTTTCTTATTTTCAAAAAAAGTTAAAGCTGCAAAATAAATGAACAAAACTTTTTTTCATTACGGCGAGCAAAAACTTGTGCACACACTTTTTCACGGTTAACTTTTAATAAATAAAGTACGAAATTTGATTAGCTACGCTCTTAAAATCACGATTTTGACGCAATTTTCGATTTTATGCGTTTGAACGCAGAGAGAGAATGAGGGAGAGCGAGGGAGAGAGAGAGAGCAATAGCTTTTCTACTGCACATAAGCGTGTGTTCTATGGTCTAAAGTGTGCAATCGCTTCGATTTCGCACATTATTCGTGAACAATTTGGCATATTACAAAACGCACACACACACATGATACGAGAAAATATGTGTAGAAGCGAGTTATGTGTGCGTACATATATACAGCGGGCTATTATCACAGCGAGCGTCGAGTAATGGAAGCGAAAAAGTGTCATTTGCGAAAAAGAGAAGCGGCAATCGATGCCGTTTTTGTTTGAATGAAAATAGGAAATCCGGAAAATGCATTCGAAAAAATAATCAAATATAGCGAGTTCGCGAGTTTAGTGCGCGACTGTACGCTTTGTGCTTTTTACGCTCACCGTTTTTTGTTCGCTTCTTTCGTTTCAATTGCAATATTATTTCGTCTTTCTTCTTCGCTAAACAAAAGCAACAAATTGCGTTCATTTTTGATAGCCCTTTAAATTGAAGATACAACGAGCAGCAAAAGTTTGAGCGAAAAAAGTCGGCGAGCAATTTGGTCAAATTTTCATCTACATGAAAAAGTGATTAAGAAAAGTAATAAATGTGCGCTCTTGCCGTCATTTTTGGTTAAGCAAACAATGACAAATACATCGTCTCATTAGAGGAAAGCTATTAAATCAGAAAAGCGCGCAGTACATGTCAGCGATGTTTGACAATGTAATTGGAAACTTGTGTGAAATGTACGATTCTTGCGAATTGAATGTGCAATAAACGGAGCTGAATAAATTTTCAAGAACAAAAAGCGGCGAATAAAAAAAAATTGGCCCGACATTAGCTACGTTGCTTGAATTATTGTTTAAGTTCGTGCTGGTGTGTGTGTGTCTGGCTCAATGTGCGTGTGCTGTGCGTGTGCACCACCGGGATTGAGTAGCCGAAAACAGATGAGACGGCGAGCGCACGAGTGAGCGAGAGACGTATTAACCTATATTTATAAATGCGATGCAAAATTGTATGGGACAGCGCACCATCCATTCCAATTTGGCGATTGCGTTCAATTCCCAATTGTGCCAAGTTAGCCGCGCACAATGAGAGCTGAACGCTCATAATAACTTTGAGAAAATAATGTTCTAGCACAGAGAAGAGAGAGAGAGAGAGAAACACAGCCCTCTTTCAATTTATGTTTTCTCGTTACACTTTTGCATTGCATTTACATAAATATATGCAATACGCACAAATCGCGTTCAATTTTTATCGCAATTTCTCTCGCTCTCCACTTTTTTCTCTGTACAACGCGTGTTACGGCTAAAGTTGCTTTCTGCGTTTTTAATATTACATAAGAATGATGCTTACAACAATCATACGCCATAATTGAAAGTAAGTGACTCTGCTTTGAGAGCAACAAAAAATGCGCCAAACACTTGCTATGTTTACACTTCTTTTACATTTACTGCGAACCGTGCGACCAACTACAGCTGATAAATATGAAAACTTTTCACATATTTTGCGCTTTGTGTATTGGTAAGTATGTAGTTTCACGCGTTGAGCTCCCAATAAAACAAAGTGCGCAAGAAAGAAAAGCTATTTAAACGGGTCGCAAACGATTGCGACGTTGGACACTCGCTCGAGATGAATTGCTCTTCGTATTAATAACTCACTTCTTAATGTGTGTGTTAGTGTTTCGCTGCGAACAACGAACGAGAAACTTATTCCAGATCGTTTTCATCTGTTTTCTGTTTTTTTCTACTATTTGAGATAACAATAAACGTCAAATAATGATCTAGCGAACGAAAAGCTGAATGACTGCCGACGATATCATCAATTCAAGCGCACAATTAATCGTGCGAGCTGAAAAGAGCAAGAAGAATTCACAACAAACGAAAAATATAAATTAGAAGCAAAAGAATGAAGAGAACAATCTTTTAAACGTGGCTTCTAGAAGTTATGCTCGCCAATAAATAATAAGCAATCATTTCGCTTTGAATAATTAAAAAAGGCAAACTTTTCTCTCTAACATTTTTGCTCGTTTCTATCATTTTTCTTTGCCAACATTGAGTGCCGAGCAAAAAATTGGCGAACAAGAATGGAGCCGAAGAAGAAGAAGAAGAAGAAGAAGAAGCAGAACCGGTCTCTTTCTTCGAATCACAACGACTACCGAATTTTTTTCACGTCTTGCGATAAAACATCAAGTTTTAGCGTGTTGTTTCAAAATAGACAAAAACAAATCAACGATGTAATTAAGCATTTGAAAATTTGGTCGCTGAATTTTTGCAAACATTTTTGCATAAATGAGAGTTGCGAAACGATCAAAACTGGCGCGTAGTAGCAGCTAGCAGCGGTAATTGAATATGCAACAAAAGCGCTGCGCAGCTTTAAATCGGAAAGTGGTTTTATGCGAGAAGAAAAGAAAAAGTTTAGAGGAGAAAGATCATTTGTTTGGAGGATGCAGAAAAGAGGTACGCATCTCGTGCAGAACACAAGTTTAGCAGGAGAAGTGTTCACATTTTTCGACCACACATTTATCACTGATAAAAAATGAGCGCCGAATGCGAACTCTCTCCTCTCTTTCTTCTTCTTTTCGCCTTTCCAAACGACACATTCATCTCGAAAACGGGCGAATTTTCAAATTGATTCGTGAGCAATGGATTGTATTCAAAAACTCATTTCATTATGCACTCTCTCGCTCACACTCTCGCTCGGCAAACTCGTCAAGAGCAGCCGAAAGCGAACAAAATTTGCTACATATGCGGGCAAACCAAGTGATGAGTAGTGATATGTTCAAATAGCATCATTTCATATTTTCACGCGTACCGAATTCGTTTTGCCGAATCTCACGCGTTTTATTTTTACTTTTAAGCTAAACTTTTCTCGAGAAGTTTTCCTCTCGCAATTTACAGCTAAACTTTTATTTATTCCATTACTTCGAAACTAAAAATAGTGTCATTCAAAGCTGAATATCGCACAAATTACAATTCATATTAACTTGCGCGCAATTTATGAAGCAACATTCTGCTAAATTAGTTTCTTAAAAAAACTTGCTTCATTTCATAAAAAATTATTAAAAAAATATTTGAAAGCGAATGTTGTGTGTGTGTGTATATTTTATCACAGTATTGAAGTGTGAAATGGAGAGAAGAAAAGAAGCAGAAATCGGAGGAAGAGGAAAAAAGAAGAAGAAGCAAAGTAAGAGGTTTATCCTCATTAATATTCCGCAGCTGGAGTTCGCCATAAAGCGGAGAGAAAAGACTTTCGACTGCTTAACGCGCTTTTTTCTGCTCAAAAAATAAGAATGAGAAAAAGTTTCTTTCTTAGCACCAAATAAACACCCGAATTGTGGAAACAAGAAAATTAACTTTTCTTTCGCTTTCGGCTTATTAGTGAAACCTTATTTACGCACTTTGGCGTCCGAATGTAGAGTGAGAGAGAGCGAGCGAAGAGAGAGCGAAAAAAAATGAATGTGCTAGTAAAATAAATGAAACGCTGTGAGTTTTGCCAGCAAGACCAAGAAAAACTTTACAAATTGAGTGTTTCTCGCTAAAAAGGTTCGATTACTGACCGAACTAATGTCTCGGCAGACAGTGGTAGTTGAATTTACACCGAATTTCGCTTAGTTTGTTCGAGAAAAAACATTCACTCGATTCATATTTGTGCTCACTTTTTCGTATTAAAATCAGCTTTGGAGCAAAAAATTGTCAATTTCTCGAATGTCGCATTCTTGTTTTGTGAACTGTCAAAAATAATGGCCACTTTTTCTCAATGGTTCGGTAAAATATTTCTCGAAACACTCGATTAAAAACGCATCGAAAAAATGTGGCCGTATTTCATTTGAAGTTTTCTAGAATACAGCGTAAGCAGCATTTTGTGTCACAAAACATTTTCGAAAGCAGCAAAAAACAAACAAGCAAACATCGCGAATGTATAGTGAATACAGAAGCAGAGGCAAGAAAGAAACATCCAAACTTTTAAGCGCAGCGAAATAAACTCGTTGTCTAATATATTTTATATACGACGAAAAAAGTTTTCATTTTTTTCTTTCGACAAACTTGAAATATGAACGCACATCTTTTGCCGCTGAACGACATGAGACTGAATATAAAATATTTGTTCTTGTGCGCTTCGCTCGATATTTCTCCGTATTTTCGCAGCGAATCTAGCTGGTCGCAGTAAACTTCTGATTAACGATATTGTCCATGAATTTTACACAAATGACAATTATTTTTACTCGTTGTATAAATCTTTGCTATCGCGTATTTTACTCTCTCCGCTTTTAAGCTTCCTAAAGAAATTTTCTTTTAACTTTTTTGGGTAATTTAGTGTATGTTTCGCTCTCTCGCACACACTTAAACCGCATATATCAAACGCTAGTGCATTAAATGTGGATTTTGTTCGCGAATACATACGCACATTTTTTAAACAGCTTTCGTTAAGACCGTCCCATCAATTCATCAAACGAGCGTTCCGCTTGCTAGTACAATCAATGCGCAACATGGCCAACGCTCTTGCTCAAGTCGCTTCGGCAAAAAGCAAAATTGGCATTCGCGATTCGTGTACATTTTGCTGTTATTTGAATGATTGTGTCTGTGTGTGCGTGTGTGTTGTGTGTACCATTTTTTCGGTTTTCTGCTCTTTGTCAAAAATTGTATAAAGGTACACAACAAAAGCTGAAACTCGATATTAAATCACGAAGCGATTGCTTTTTCCGACTGCACAGCCAGCGTTTAGAACAAGTAACAAATGCCAGATGTTTCGGAGGGCCGCGTTTAAGAAGAGAGGAGCGAAATAAAAATTGGTTTTAACCGCACATCGCGCTCATAAAAATTTGAGGAGAGAGAAAAAAATTCATCGGCAGGAGAAGCCGGCGATCGACAATAGCCAGCTAATGACGGTGCTTTATCACACCGATGAAAAGTAGCAAACAGAGAAGCGAAAGAAAGTAGAGTGTTTCCAGTGTTTTTGAAAACCAGCGAAAAATGTTCAACACAATTCGCATTTGGAGAAAAGAGGAATGAACACAGAAACGGAGGCGATTTCGGGGTCAGTGTAAGCCGCGGTGTCTAGTTTCGCGCGTTAACAATAGGTGAAAGCGCTCGCAATAAATCACAAGATTATTAGGTGTCAAAAGAAATCATCTTACCTTTGGGAATAATGAGCGCACTCGATGTGGTTGCGACGACCGCGATCGCCGTCAGAGTGAATGCGATGTAACGCGACCAAAAGTGTAACATGTTATTATGATTATTATTTGTGCTGTTTCTTATCTTCCGCGAACTGTAATTTAAATTCGATGAGCACAGCGACGACGACGACGACGAAGATGTGTCGCGGTAAATTGTGTCAGCGAAAGTGTTCGAAGCGGGCGACACAAGCGAAGGCGATTGTGTGCTAAATGGCTTCATTACGATTGCAGTGAGTTTCGACGTGCGAAACAGATTAAGCTTCGAGTTTCGATTGCAACTATTAGAGTATATCGTCAATTCACACTTCATTGCGTTCAATAGTTCGAACGCGCTTTGCTTGTTTCTAGTGTCAGGACAGGTCGCGATCAGATCGAGTGTATGGAAGCAGAAGAGAAAAAATCGAATCCGAATCGGTGTGTGTGTTTGTGCAAGGCTTCTTCTTCTTCTGCTGCTGCACCTTCTTCAGTTCCAACTGCTGCACACTTGATCAACACACATTTCAAAGCTCATATATCAATAAATATGTGTGCGGAGTTTTTTCTGCTCCTTCGCTCGCTTTCCAAGATAAAAGCTTTAACTGCGAGCGTTATTATATGTACAGCCAATGATTGCTTCCACTGATGGCGATAAAGATGATTACTTTCGAGCATTAAAAATATTCGCTCTGCGAAATGAAAAGAAACCAGAAATCAAGTTAGATCAAGTTGGATCGAGTGAGAGCGAAAAAATTCGCCGTTCGCTCGCAGCGCAAACAATTTGCATATTTATACATTTTTCAGCTTCGCGTTCACAAGCCAACGCCACTCGCGCATTGTGCCGACGCCGAATTTAAGTTTCAAGATTACGAGTGGGCCGAAAGAGTGCGAGAGAAGCGCGAAATCATTTCATTGCGTCCGTTTTTGATCGTTTCGCTTCGAGTAAAATTGCTCTTCACAAATTTGACAGAGCACAATGCACAAGAATTTGTATAAATTCAAAGTTAAGAACTTTTCTCTTCTTTTTCACGCATTTTCATCGAAAGCAAATTGATTTCGAGCGAAGAAGCGAGTGAGACAGTGTGAGTACGCGAAAAATTTTAAAAAACAAAGTGGAGATAATCTTTTCCGCTACACTCCGCAATTTTTTCTTGCTCTTCAGCAACGCGAAACAATTTCAAACTCAAAATAGTTAGCGGCGAAAATCGAAATTTCTTTAAATTTGTGCGCTTCTTTTGTCACTGACAAGAGGGAAAAAATTAAAACCTCTTTGTACATGTATTTGAATTTTTCTTGATCGTTTCGAGTGCAGAGAAAAAGCGAGAAAGTAAATTTGCAAAATAAATACTAGCGCTTATCATACGAATCACGAGAGAAAATGAAATTTTCATGTTTCTTTTTTAAAATTAATCTGCGTATTAGAAAATTTCTTAGAAAGCTTCCTATGAGTGTGTCTCTAATTGGTTCAATATTTTAGTTTTATGTGTTGATCAGGCATAGAAAAAAAGCGAAGCAAACTTTTTCTACTCGTGTATATTAAGCGAGCGTTTAAACGCGAATAAAAATAAATTATTCTTGACTGTAATTAAGTGAATTAAGTTCATAAAAAGCTACATTAAATTAAAACGTATAATTAGATAAAAGGGCGTAATTTTATAGATAGCTAAGCCGTTGTGTGTAGACTCTGCTTGCTAGCAAGTGAGAAAAAAACGCGCCCATTTTAGCGAAGTAGTGAGCGCAAACGAAACATGGCTGCTGCGATTGAAAATTACTTTCTTTGTTTTTTACACAGTGTTTGCGCTTTAATTCTAAAGAATGGGTTAGGGCAGAAAAACGCCGATTGTTCGAAGCGTTCTCCATCTTCTTCATGGTGATTAAATAACAGTGTAACAAACAATCAAATGCGCACAGTGTGATCAAAGTGGCAGAGATAAGAAACGCACACACAAGTTGAAATACTCCTCAGCAGTCAATTTCTAGCATTCGTACGCTGATCTGTGCCATTTCATCTCGTCTAATCTCTCACTTCTTTCGCTATTGCTGTTCGCAATTGGTTTGCAAACAAATGAATATGATTACTATACATGAGACATTGAAAGCATGCAATTTTCGAACAATGGCTAGAACTTCCCACGTTACTGCAACGACGCGTACCGAGTTTTCAACGATTACTTTTGTGTGTGTGTGTGCGTGTGTGTGCGCCTGCCTTCTTTCGCTCACGCTCACAAATTCGCTACACAACAAAACGAGACACATCGAGCGAGTAGGTAGTAAAGCTATTCCCATCTAGGTGCGAGTCGCGCAAAGCGTTTAAAGATCGCTCGCCGTACTTATTACCCGCTAATTACTCGTGAATAATGAGATATTTTAAACAGCGCGCAAAATCTATTTTCTCCACTTTTTCACCGTCAACATCATCTTTGTTGTGATTGCTTCGCAGTGACCGCAAATAAACGCACTCAATTCGGCGTTAGTAATTTAATTTCGCTCAATCTTTTCACAACAAACTCTAAAAAACGGTTTGAGTGACACGAATGAAAATGTGAGGTGAATAAAAAACTTAATATCGTTATTTGCTCCCTAAAATGTGAGCACACCGCGACGTACACATCGTTGTTTTTCGGCGCACATTGAATTCGCTCGCGAAAATAAATCAAAAAAAGTTTTTACATCAAGATGCTTTCATCATTAGAAGTAAACTTTGTTGAAACGCTGAAAATAGGTTTAAGGTTTTAGCGGATAAAATTCGAGGCTAAAAGGCTCGCAGTAGAAAACAATCTCGAGCTTAGTTACTTTTGATCGGAGCAAAATAAACGAGGTGCGCACATTATTTTTGTTCTCAATCAAACAAGTTCGTTTTTGAAAATTTTTTCTCGAAAAAAGATAAAAACAAAAAGAGACGAAAAAATGTACAATTTCGTTTCGCGAAAATATCTTCATTTTGAAAACGAAATAAGCAAAGAAGAGGCAGAAGAAGAAGAAGAAGAAGAAGAAGAAGAAAATGATTAAATTCTAGAAGATGGATGAGCAATTCGAATATGTCTTTGCATTGCAATTACGCTGGAGAAGGCGAGAGAGAGAGAGAGAAAGAAGGAAATGATAAAACCCGAGGCGATTGGAAGAAGTTTCTTCTCTTGTTGCGCGCGTGAATATTATACAAAATTATTTTCTTCGCCTCCTTTCTATTCACAAAATTCGTATTGAATATAACGCACGTAATAAAGCGTGCAAACACACGCAAGCAATTGGCATTCTCCGTAGCTACGACAAATACACATAAATAATGAAAAGTACAGCGATTCTGTCAACGCATCTCCAGCGTCTGAATTGAACACGGCGGCGAACGAAGTAAAAATCGCTTTTCAATTGCTCACGTAATTGTCACGACGCTTTTATGAATCGCACTCTCGCGTTCGACTCACTCTGTTTGCATTATCTGACGCGCTGTGTTTGCATTATTTACTCCTCGTACCTTCGCACAGCGCAAATGAAAGAGCGAAAGAAAGCAGCGAATGCCCGCTGGCTAAATAATCAGACAATTTGCATTGCGGGAAATGATATATTGCATGTAATTAAAATTTTTCGGAAAATTTTCACAAACTCAAAAAATGAGAAAATAAAAAATAAAATTTAAAGAACACTGTGTGTTCACTCAATTACTGTTCAAAAATCTAATTTCAGTGCGCTTTGTAAATGTATCACAAGAGTTGAATTATAATGAATTGCTTGCAAGTTATGATTGACAAAACTCGTTACGCCAAACTATTTTCCACTTTTTTCTCTACTTCTTCTTCTTCTTCTGTTGATCCGCATTTCACTTCGCTCGCTTCGTGGTTTCAAATATTAAACTCTGAGTTTAAAACTTTAATTTATGCACAAATCAAGCGTGTGTATATGTGTGTGTATAGAGCGATTTAGACGAGTTAAGTTCTAAATTGAAATACACATCATATCCTATTGGAAGTAAATTGTGTCCGGCTTTTCTTCTTCTTTCGCTTCGTGCTTCAAAACTCTAAAAATGTTCAATCGAAATAAGAAGAGAAAAGCAAAACAAAAAAGTAAAAAATATGAAAAATTAAATTTCCAAAAATGTAATCTAGAATAACTCGCTAAGCGATTTTTAACGCGAAAAATAAAATTTTTCCGCGTTCTGAAATTATATGCCATCGCTTTTTAACAGTGACGGATGTCACAATAAATTCATAAAATCGCTTCTCATCGGCGAAACGAAGCAAAAGCGAAATCATCGCACACATAGCGCATGAGAATTGATCTGTAAGCGATTCGTTTTTTCTTTCTTCATCACCATCTTCTTTCTTCTCGATTCTACGCGCTTATATAAACGATTGTCCGCCGGCCATGAATTCATCAGATTGGCAGCGACATTCGAGTAACACGACGTGCTTTTTCGGTTTCCGACCTCGCATCGGTTGTCGAAACCGATTGTCACCCTTCTTACAAAACACGCAAAAACACGACAGCATCAAGTGTTTTTTGCTTTTTAGAATAGAAAATTAAGCAGCAAGAAAGCGAGCGAAACAGCGAATATCTTTCGCTGGTTTACGATTACATGTTGCCCTTCGATTTTTGACACTGACATTGTACAGATTGAATTTCATACGTTTTTCTTCTTTTCAAATGCGAACTATCAAAGCGAATGGCTAAACTTTTCGCTCGACTTCTCCGTTCGCAAACAAATAAAAATTTCAAAAAACTTTTCAAATTTATTTTGCGAAAACCTTTTAGTTCGAAAAAAATTAAACTTCTTCCTAAATTTTTTTAACTACGGCTATTTTCCAGTTTTTAACTTGAATTAAACTTGAATTAGGCTTAAAAAGCATGCTCAAGCCAACATGAAACGATTTATTATTTATTGCAGTCAAGCGTATAATCCATAAAATAAAATGAAATGTTTCTCGAAGAGCGGAGAAAAGAAGTAGCAGACGAAATAAATATAAATAAATATATATATTCGGCTAAGACCCAGTGTGTTTATAAAATTTATGAGTGAAAAGATAGCAATTATATGAAATTAAAAACCAAACTAGAAAAATGCAATAATCGCAGTAAATCATTTGGCTAAATAAATAAGCGTAAGTTAGGTTTTAGTGTAAGTGTGTACTCGAGTGTGTGATTTTAGTGAAAATCGATTTTCAAACAAAATTTTTATTATACAAAATTTACTTTAATTTCTTTTCCTTCTGCTTTTCGAAAATATTTATCCTCCAAACTTTTACAAGTCGATAAATTTAAAAAGAATAAGATTGTAATCGCTGACGAACTTTTCATGACTTTTCTAATAAAATCAAATTGAATTGAAGAATGCACTGACCAAAATTGGATATTAGCTAGAAAAACACGATGATTTTACTTAAACAACTTTTATGTACTTGCTTCAATTATGGTTGTACACTAAAAGCTTAAATACAAATAAGGCTTGCGAAGAGCAATAAAAGCATAGAGTTCAGCGAAAATAATTCTGACCGCAGAAATTCTTCGCTTTTACTATTTTTTCTGATAATCAGATAAAACGACTGGAGTCGATTTTGCTGTTTCCATTATAACC
Organism: Dinothrombium tinctorium; assembly: GCA_003675995.1. Classification (NCBI taxonomy): domain Eukaryota; kingdom Metazoa; phylum Arthropoda; class Arachnida; order Trombidiformes; family Trombidiidae; genus Dinothrombium; species Dinothrombium tinctorium. Next base: position 13,210 of record NCKU01000025.1, on the reverse strand, counting down.
AAAAATGGTTTAATCATTTGCCATAAACAAACGCTAAGTGGCTTTATTTTCAAGCAGATTTATGTTCGTTCTTTTCCTTAAATCAACAAATTTGGTGCAAGTTTGGCACTAAAGTAGCGCAGAAGAAATTGTGTACTAATTAGTAAATTAAATCGCGAAAAGGCATAAGAAAATTTTTTTAACAAACTTTTCCTATTTGACAGATGTTAGAATTTCACATTTTTCCTAGAAATTGTTTAAACTACTCTTTCCAACTAAAAACATTGTTCAAAATTATTATTCCTGTTATAGAGAAGTATCAACAAGTTCTATGAAGAGAATGTTTTAAAGTTTAGTTTTTTTTTTTTTTGCAAAATTTGAATATCAAAATTCAAAGAGCAAAATATTCATTTCACGAAGCGCCAGAAAACACTCGATTTTGTTATTATGAATACAAAGTTTGACAATCAATTTTTATGCAAAAAAGTTTAAATAAAAAATTGTAACACAGAATAAATGAATATAAATGATTTTATGAACGACTAAACATTTAATTTTTATTTATTTATTCTTTACATCATTAACAGCAAAATATTGCGTAAATTTTTGCTTTTCATTTTGTTGAAAAATGAAAGCGAAAACGTTTTTTTAAATAATGAAAGCAAAAAATAATTTAAAATCTGTAGGTTTGGTTTTAATTAATATGTTTCTCGGCTTGAATTTTAATTCATGAAACTGTATTTCGAGGTAACTTGTAAAAACATAAATAACGAGAAATAAAAATGAATAACTAATTTCAAATCGGAAATAAAAATTTTCTTAATTTTGCGCCTAATTTATAACCGAAACGCAATTTTTTACTCTCTCTCGCTCTCGCTCAAATAAAAAATCATAACTCATTATGAATAATGAAAACAGCTTGAATAACAGTTTGAATTAATCAATTTGAAAAGTATAATCTTTGAGCTGATTTCGAAAACAGATAAAACAGAAATGAAGAAAGTTGATCAATGAAAGTGATGTTAAAAAGATTCAAGAAAAAGTTTCAAAAAGTTTCGCAGTGATTAATTTTCGCAAAAAAGGAGTTAAACTATCGTTTTAATCGTACGTTTAAAAATGCTAAAGAAGCGAACGCTGTGCGAAGTGTTCTTTTTGAAAATAAGCAGCGTAAAAGTAAAAAAGAATCGTAAAACAATCGCTTAACATTTATTTATTGCGCTTTATTTACTATTGTTTTTTAACACTTTATCTTTTGCAATCTTTTTCTTGTCATTTGTTTAATTTTAAAGCGTAAGAAAGAAAGTGGGAGAGCAGAAGTTTATTTTTAAGATCGACATCCTGTAGAGTTTATAAATACAGGTGAATACAGAGGAGAAGCTAAGAGCGAGGCAAAAAACTACGCAATTACTTGTGCACTAAACGCAAAAACTATTTCTGCCTTTTCACAAAAATGACTTTTTTGCAGATGAAATAAAAACGTTGCAATTGCAGTCACCACCCACCACAAAAGCGAGCAAGCGAGCGAAGAGAGCGAGAAAAGTAAGTGAGCTAGCGAGTGAGCGAGTGAGATGGAGAGCATTTAAACGAATAAAAACGTGACTTTCACCGTGTGTATTCAATGATGCAGAATATGATGATGATGAAGATGATGAAAAACTCGTGAAAACTCATTAAACCACATCGTATGCATTAAATGAATAGAGAGATGGGGCAAAAAACTAACGAATTTTTGTAGTCAATTACTGTATTTTAATCATCAGAAAACGATGATTAATTGCTTTTATTTACGAAGTTGCCTAATTACACAATTAAACATCAAATTCATTTTGCTTAGATATGCGCATTTAAAATTTCACTTTAATGACTTTATTTCTTGCTTCGCTTTTTAAGTGCCCAAATAAGATTAACAGTGGCTTTGATCAAAGTATAGCGAATAAACAGTATGAAAGGCAATGACTAGAATGTCTTGAATACAATGCTCGCATATCTGCATTAGTTTACGATTCGATTTCACCGGGGGATCCTCGTCATTACTGTTGCTGTTGTTTTTTATGTGTACACCAATTTATATGCTTTTTATGATCTCTCGAAGTCACCAAACATAGAACAACTCATTCTTATTATTATACACAAGTACCCATAGCATAAATCAGTGTAAAATCGAAAAGCGTGAAGAATAAAACTTTTTCTCTTCCACCATCGGAACAATGTGTTTAAAGTCATTATTTCGTTTTTTTTTCTGCTCAAGATGAACACAAACAACACTCACTCACTCACTCAGGAGGTGCATTTGGTGGCAAAGATAAGGTTGATAACCTGTAGTGGTTTCGATCCACCATACACACTGCTACTATAAATTACTAAAAAATACTCTCCACTCACACACACACACTTCGCTCGGTCAATATCACCTTGCTATCTACCTAATGTCTACTTATTACACTGTTTTACAACATTTCCTTTTCAATTATAATCTTGTTTTTTGCAATCTTAAAATTCAATATGAATTTCAAATGAATACAATTGCGTTCACGCTTTTAATCGGATGAAAATTTAGAAGCAGCATAGATAGCAAGCAAAAAAGATGAGATGAAGAGTGGAAACTTAAGCAAATTTACTTTCGTAATTAGAAGGTTGAAATTAGTGAAAACGAAGCGTAAAGTAAAGTCAGTGTAAATTAAAAACGATAAGACAGGAGTAGTGTAATGAGAGTGATAGCGAAACAAGAAATTATGAAGAGAGAACAAATAATTAGGCAGAGGCAGAGAAAAAATTGCTTAATTTCAATTTCCGATGACATTGGCGTAATTATGCTTATAACAGAATGCGATGCGAAATGCTTCATTAGAGTAAACCATAATTATACGTAGAGCTGCTTAATTTTGTGTTCATGTCGTTTTTGCCCGCAAAAATGTTAATCCTTTTTAAATGCAAGCAAAAATACAACTTGTACTTTAGTTTCAATTCTTAATTCCGAGTTATACTTTTTCGCTTTAATCTGCTTAACGCAAAATATTCATCAAGCATTTTTCATTTAAGCGTAATGTTACGATTTTTATTTTCATTTTTTTTTAATTTTTCAAAAAACCTTCTAAAGGTCGAAAAACTTTTCTTCGTCAAAAACATCGTCGACAAAGTTCATTTTTTGAAGACGAGCGAGCAGTTATAAAAGAGCTTTTTGCTAAATTTGAACTCGTAAAACGTTGAAGAACAAAGCAGAAAACAATTCAAAGCGTACACAATGCAATATAACAGTGCACACGAAAATTTTTCATTTTTAAAAAATAAAAAAAATAAAAAAGATTTTGGGTTTTCACTTCAATATATATTCAAACAATGCATGTAAAATGCTATAAAAGCTCGGTGTTTAAGTTACGGCGAGCAGTGTGCGCTTAGCTTATGCCGCATTGTATGTGCCCACTTCTAAAAAGGCGTATTTGCATTCCGCAACCATCATTAAACCACGGGTTATAACTTAAATATGATCGCAGTGTATCTTTTTGAATTTCGAAAAAACAGAGATGAAAGAGAGAATAGTGGTAAAAATTATGAGCGCATATTTTTCATTCGTTGTCAATTTTTTTTCAAAAAATAAGTTTTCTTCTTTCTGTTCTGGAGCGAAATAGAAGTGAGAGAAAGCTTCGACTATAGTATTTTGCTCGATGATTGACAGCAACGAATTTTTTCTTGCACTCGCCGTAAAAATTTTTTTCAGCTAAAACTTATATATGTAATACTCGCTGTGTATGCAGGAACCGAAGCAAATTTTTGACGGGCTGCACGGAATAATCTGCGAGCAATAAGATGTTATGTAAACGGATTAGAATTGAAACAAGGTTAATCTGCGCTCATTCGCAATACAAGCATCGAGATTAAATGCATAATTAATAATTATCAAGTGCTGTTTCACACACACACATACATATGCACATAAGAGTTCAAAGCGTACGAAGTGTGTGAAAATATTGACAGCAGAGAAGTTTAAAAAATTGAAAAAGTGAAAATAAATTTTTGAGCTTCTTAAAGCGTCTGAAATATTCTCACCCGAATAGGCGAGCTTGTATATCACTTTTTTGCGATGTTATTTATTAGGTAATAAGTGCGCGAGCTGTAATTAGCAGAAAACAGCGAAATGATTTCGCCGAAAGCGAGATGTTCGACAAGAAGCGATTTTTCTTTGTGTCCCACACTCGGTGTACTCTTTGCTCGCGGTGAGAAGAATGAGAAAAAATTTGAATCGACGCAGCATAGAATTGTCAGAAATAGCAGACAGCATCGGAAGAAGCGAACAAACGTTTGTTTTGTTTGTTTGTGGCGCGAACTGAGAAAAGACACAAAGAGAATGGAGGAGCAATTTTGAGTTTGAGAAAAAAGAGTGAGCGAGCGAAATGAATGAATATTTTGGGTGACAGTGAAAAATGAATGAAGTCGGTTTGAAACAAATCTCTCTGCTTAATTCGGCATTTCGCTGTGCGCGAGAAGTTTGCAGCGAAAGCAGCTTTCTCACACTTTTTACATGCGATTTAATCTTATTGCAATTGTTTTTCAGCGTCATCTGTTTCATCTTCTTTCTTACGCCGTTTTTCTAAACATTGAGTTTGGGAATTCATAAGAGTGTGTGTTTGGAGCGTTTGATCGCGAATGAAGCCATGAAAGCTAGATTAGCGAATTGAATTGAATTGAAAACGGAGCGCGAACGAGGAAGCGAACAATGATCTCGGAATTAATTGAAAATGATTGCCAATTTGTAAAATATTGTTCGGATGACAAATGGCGAGTTTTCGTTACACAAGTGACATATGTGTTTCGCTTTCTCTTCTTCGCCGTTTCTGCTCGCCAATTTATTGAAAGCACGTATGCTATTTACAGCGAAGAAATATGTCTCTATATTTCGCGATATTTCTATTGCAAAGTATTTCGGTGAGCGGATTATCAATGAGAAAAATCAATGAACATGTTTTTGAGGACAAAACGTCGTAAATACTGGTATTATCGCCGTTTATTGGCGATCGTATTTATTTTCTTGCGGTCTCAAACTGCACGAACACTGGCGAGCGTTGTGTGAGAATCTACCGCCGTGAAAAGCAAGAATAGATTATATTTTGCGACGTGTAAAGAAAAGCAACTCGAGCGCTGCCACGCAAAATACCGAATGCCTATTGACTTGTGTACCTACTACGCTACCAATTCAACACAATTACCATTACAATCGCCGCGGTGTGTTCTTGCCTCCAGAACCTGCAGTTCAAACAAGCGTCTAAGATTTGCGCGTTTCTCACCGAGCCCAGCGCATAAATACGCCAGAATCCACAGATCCGCTCTGAAAAGCAGCGTACACATTGAAACTGTTTGACTGCGTCGCTTTTGTGCTGCTCGGTTCGTATTTATTCACAAACGAACACCTGGAAGTAGTACGACTTCATAACCACAAGCCAGAATAGGCGAACAGATTGCTAAACAAGTACACACACTGCCATTGGAATGTAAATAATGGAGGTTCGCTACCGCACTTCGAATGCTGGTTTCAGCGCACAACGACAAAGTCGAGGGTTTCAACACCTCTTCTCTTCTTCGATCACAAAAGTTGGCAATTCATGAAAAATTGAAGAAAGGAGAGCGAAACGCGAAGTTAAGTTCGATTCAAAAACGTATTTAACAAGCATCGAAATAGTACAATGGCTCCCATGGAAGTTGAGGCAGTGCAAAGCTTTCAGCAACAGAGCTGACGATGAATTAAAGTGCTCGAGTGAATTCGCAGAAAAGCAGCGCGTTTTTGGTCACAGCTTCTGAAAAGTTGCTGCAAGTTTTAAACTGAGCGAAAATTTTGTAAAGCCAAATCGTATTCGCTTCATTTGCCACACAGCGAAAACATTTCAATCAATCGTTTGAAAAGGGTGATTTAATGGTCAAAGAAAGAGTGCGAAAGCAATTAACTGACCATAATTTACTCGTCGGTGGCAAACTCGCACACACACACACACACACACAGTGAGATATAAGCAAAAAAGAGACGAAAATTACTGCCCAACAAGAAATGTAGTAACAACAGCAGTTTGTGGCCACTTCTCTCTCGCATCTTTCATCTATTCTCTCTCTTTCTCCATTTCTTCGCGAAAATGCGGCGAGAGAGCTAGATTGAGCTAGAGGGAGAGAGTACGAGGGAGAATGAGAGCGAGAGAGAAGCAAAATGTTTGACATAGAAAGAAAAAAAAATGAAGTTGAAGATAAAGATCTTAAACAGCTTGGAGTATTTGCACTTTTTGATGCCGAATGATGGATGTTTTTCGCCATTTCGTTCGCTTCAACACAAAACACACCTGAATTTAGAAGCTCAACAAGAAGAGCTTATGCAACGAAGCATTCAGAAATTGTCGTTAACTTCGGTTCGAAACTCGGATGGACAGCGAAAAAAGTTTAGTCGACTACTATGAAACAATCACAACTTCTTTTCTCTTCTTCTACATCTCTCTCGACTTTTTGCAAACTCAACAAAGCGTGAATTCACTTCGCGTCTAGAAAAAAACGCGTAAAATAAATGCACGAAGCGTACTATTGAGAGATGGTGTGCAAAAACAAAACAAACTTGCCACGGCTAAATATAGTTGCGTTCAGGCGAAAAGTGTGTGCACAAGAAATATGCAATTGCACATAATCAAACATTTTTTCATGCGACTTTTTCGGCGACTCTTAAGTTGCGAATAGAGCCGAGCGAAAGACGACGATCGAAAGATCGCATCGCTTTTATAAGCGATTTTTTTCGCGCTGGTAAAACGATACATTTCGTGTGGTAAGAAAAATTTTTCAAAATCGGTGTTTGGGCACAAAGCATCCATGCACTCAAGGGCAATGGAACGACGTGTGAGGGCCACATCTTAATGCACAATTCAATGGCTGCAGCGGCAGCCAGCAAAAGCTTGTACAGGTAACCAACAACACACAGCAGCACCATCAGTAACAATAATCGCAATGCAACAGATTCTGGAGCTGATACACGCACAAGAAATGATACTCGGCACTGAAACGAAAAGCTTTTGAACTTACGCAATAAGTTTTGAAATGCAATGTTTTCTGACAATTCGCGTTGAAAACATGTGACAGCATTTTCATAAACGAGCAGAAAATCGTGAAAATAAGCACAAGTTTAGAAAGGTACTCGAAACAAAATAATGCGAGTGCGGAGTGTAAAGAGGCGCAGAGCATTGGCATCATTTCTTCTCTTTCCGTTCCATCGTTTATTATACAAAAAGCGTAGACGAAGTGCTGTGGAAACGGACGAACAGGTTCCTGCCTGCAATTGGTTTGGTAACGAGCGAAGAAGTGGAAGCAAAAAAGAGATAATTTTCAAGACATAACCGTGACCACGGATCAAGCTTCAGCAGCACAATACAGAGCGCGAAGCATAAGAGAGAGCAGATCTATTATCATTACGACGACGACCAATTTAAGGCGCGCTTCTGTTTCATCCAAGAGAAAACTAAACTAGAGAAAAAAGCAGAGGAGGTAGAAAAAAGTATAGTGTAAGTGGACGGAAAAAGAGAGGAGGAAACTTGCTGCAATCATCCATCGCAAGAAAGAAGACACAGCTACACACATTAAGTATCGGTGTGTGCACTAAATGCAGTCGCACACACTTAACGAGAAGCACAGGCATAAATTGAGGCATCAATTGCAGAGAAAAGGTATAGAGCGATTCAACACTCAACTGCTTCGGGCTATAAATCGCACTTTTATTTCACGCATCGACAACTCGCCATACTTCACTATCGCATGCACACACACACACTCGCACCTAGTGCACCTTACAATGCGCTGCTTCAAAAATTAACTCAAATTTGGCTTCTGTGAAGCGCATAGCTTACCAAAGATGCGCTGCTGCTGTTCGTTTGTTCACTTCTTTTCTCGACGGTGTAACGATAAAAAAATTCAGTGTTTCAGCATCTCATCAAATACAGCTGTTCGTGATGTGTTCAGTGTCAACAAATACTGTGTAGAGTGTATATGCCGCTCTGTTCGCCCGGCATTCACGAACATACAACAGTTGCGACACAAACTACAACTTCTTCGACTACTCGCACCAGTGTTAGACACAATCTTAATGCGAATCTTTTCGAAGCGTTTTCGCCGACACAACCATATGACACACACCATGCAGTTATCTTTTCTTCTGCTCCTCTGTTTCTTCTTCTTTTTCCACTTCTTCGTTTCTTTCTTACTTTTCTTCACTCGTAACACGCTTTGGCACACTAATAATGCTTAATGATCATGCGAACACTTTTGTCCAAAGATTAAGCGCGCGACTCGCGTAGAAAACGAATGGCAGACTGAGCGAGATGAAGCAGATCAGAGGCGAGCGAAAGCGACCGCAAGTAAATCACTTAATTGCACGATGCAAATCAAAACGAAATGAAAGCAAATGCGAGGCAGCTTCGGTTCGATTTCGATGTCCAATGTGAAAAGTGTCAAACGCCACACAAACAACGACAACGGTGTCAAACGACGACATAAACAGTGGTTCGCTCTTCAACAATCAATCAATGTGAACCGGTTCGCACATAGCAAATCATAATCGCAACAGCTGAATGTGCGCGATCATTTAAAGCAATTGCTATCTGCAGAGGCAACTTCAACTGGCAAACTCAAACAGTTCGAATGTGTCTCAACAAAACGCTCGCGAAGAATGGCGAGTGAGTTGGGAGCGAGTGAGTGAGCGAGTGTACTGCCTGAGAAGTAACACATCTCGCCCTTCCCCGGGCAAACTTGAAGGCGGGCACTTTTTCATCCACGTCCCCGAACAACCCGCTTCCCTTTTTTGAATAAAACGAATCCAGCGTGAATACCAAATAATCGCAATAACGAAAATGGTCGGCAACACTTTTCGTGAAATACGCACAAGACCGAAGCGGGAGAAGCGGAGACAAGTGAAGTGATTTGCGCTTTAAAAATCAAACACATTTTTTAAACAATGTTTGTACACTTTCCAACCATCATCATCACTGCAAATGACAACACACACGAACGCATATAGCAAACATTTTCTCTCTCGCTCCTTCTCTTTCCAACTCTTTTGCTTCATTCGCTATAGCGAATCGCTTTCAAAAGCTCATTTTAAACAGTGATTCTACAAAAATGTTCCAAGAAAAATGAATGCGAGAAATCTTTATCGATAACTTTCTCTTAGTGAAAATGCGAATATTTTCTTACTCGAAAACGGCTCCGAACGGAGTGAGAAAAAAGGCGATGAATTTAGCGAACATACAACCAGAATGTGGTAGTAATGGAACCGTCGGTTGAGAAAAACGCTCGTCAACTTAAGTTTTCAAATATGGTTTGAAGTTCACATTTCCTCCGAAGACAACTATTTCCTGCTGAAGATGTTTTCGGGGAGCAAACAATTTTTATCGTTTCTTTCTCTCGCTCCTCCTCAACGCTGAACTCGAGTTTATGTCCATATGTTTTCATATTTTTTCGTTTCATTTTTGGCCACAAATCGCTTTCGATCGCATCGCTTACTCAACCGCACTCAACTGCACAACTTTCACCAACATTGTCCACAAAAGTAGTGAATTATTGTCGTTTCGCGGTGTTTCGCCTGTCGCAATCAGCTTTAGCCGCGGCTAGCGGTGCGCCAAAACTCAACTCGCTCAAGCTTATAGCCTAAATAAACGATAGTAAACTGTAAAGCCAACAGAGAAAAGCGTCTCAATCAATCACCCGATTGCGTTTATGTTTGCTAACAATTGGTTTGCATCTGTCATTTGCTTCATTTCGAAAAACTTGCTCAGTTTTAAAACGCATTTTGATTAAAAATCATGAGAACGAATCGAGTATAAAACGAGCAAAAAAGTAAGCAGAAAACATTCAAAACATTAGCTAAGCAGTAGAAGTAAACCATCATTCAATTGCGTAGATCTAATACTTTGTTCTCCAGAACAGAATGAAGCAAAACGCTGCACTTATTTCGTGCAAAGCTACCGTTTGATGAATTATCCAATATGAATTACTTTTGTGCGTTCGCTGTTCTAAATTAAAAATGTTCGCATGTAAGCTGCTCATATGCAGAGCAGATTTTAAAACGCATAATCTTATCAAGAAAAGCGAAGTACTTTCGGCTAACAAATTGAGGCTTTTCAAAGAATAGAAAAGCAGCGCAAAAAACAATTTTTAATATTAATTTATTGTAGTTTACTTCTTAAAAATAGTACTTTACTCTACTTAAATTTTTTTTCGTTTTCGAAAGCATATTTCATTTAGTGCAAAATGGTGCGTACTCACGAAACATTGTCACTAAACGACAAATTTTATTACCGAACGAAGAAGAAGTAGAAGAAATAGAAGAAAAAATCATTTTACGCATTTCGATATTATCTCGAATATGTGAAAGTTTTTCCTTTTTCTACTCTAATCTATTTTACCGAACTTCTTAAGCAATTTCAACAAAATAAAATTTGAGAATCGGTAGAAGAAACAGAAAGAATTTAAACTCTCCTAAGTTTTTACGATCTACTGAAGTACTCGCTTAAAATTCAAAAGCGCGAGAGACACACTGTGAGGAGCCGCTCTTCGCGTTGTCGCCTAATTATATTAAAAATATAACATTGGTGCTCATACGAATAGAAGATAGCGAGCGAGACACGGAGGCAGTGATGAGCATCGGTCGTTAAAAAATTAATGTTTACTGCAGCGGCAGAATGCGTGTGCAGAGAAAAAGCTTCGAGTGTGTTTTCCACTCGCTCAAAAGCAAAAGGTTAATAGAATTTTAGACCCGCTAATTGTGCCGAATGTACAGCCGTAAAATAAGAGAGGGAAATGAATTATTCACACGCAAATGGATTTTCGAGTCGTTGTCAAGAAAAGAGCGAGAGCGAGAGCGAGAACGAGGATGAGATAGAGAAGAGGCAAAAGTAAAAATGGCGTTAATTTCAAATGCATCGTTTTTATGAATCTCTCAAGTATAGTTTTCAAAAAGCAGCGCTTTGCAATCGACGCTAACATTTACGTGTAATTCATTGTGAAAGCATTTTCCCTCTCGCTCCTCTGCTTCGCCCCCTTGCACAACCCATTCATTTTGAAATGAGATATTTGTTCTTAGAATCGCTAATTAAGACGTTAAAAATTTCTCGGCTCAATAACAAGTATACGATGACAACAACCAGAGTGGGGCTAGGGAGTGGGCAGAAACTCTTAAAACGGATGCGCTTTTGATCGCCACTTTTCTCGGGAATCGCTGCTTTCATTTAGGTACCATTTGCCGCTATTTGTGCATATTGTGCATATAGGTGATATTTCATAACCGATCGATAGCAGTAAACAAAATCCACGCACATATCATAACATCGCACCACACAGTGTTCAAAAATAATTTTTCGCTCTGACACTGCCAATTTGCTAAGAAGTGATCGCCGTGCTCACGCTATATCATTAAACGAAAAAAGCATTGGGCGATGCGCGATATAAACTTAACCGGCGGTAATTACAGAGAAAATCGGCAAAATGAGGTATTAAATTTGCGCTTAAAAGCAACAGCCGAAGCAACTCGTAAATTAACGCGGCCATTCTCTTCTTCTTTCTCATTTCTGGTTAACTTTCAGGTTTCAGGTTAAAACTTTGCATTTGGTGTTCGGGGTGCGAGAAGAGCGCGAATAGAGAGAAGGAAAATAATGGGTTGGGTTTCTAAACAAGTGAAAAGGCTCGCTTCTCGTCGCCTTTTGGGCAAAAGCGCTGGCATCGGCAGCGCGACCAAAGAGGGTGAAGAGCAGAAGGGTAGATTGGAGAAGAAGCACGTTTTTGAGCGCATAATGGTTGAAAAGGTGCGGCGCTTTTTAAATGCGAAATTATTGTTGATGCCAACGAAGAAAATTAAGATAGTTGGCGAGCGAAATGGGAGGAGGAGTTGTTGCCGTTTCTGGCTTTTCGACACACTTAAATAACAGTTTGCCGCAAACCTAAGGCGGTCTTCAGCAGGTTAACGGTTGAAGAAAGCGATTACTTGTGGTTCCCACCTTTCGCTTAGCTATGTACTTTGTAATATAAGCACTCAGGTGTTGTATACTACGCGTCAAACGCTGCATTGCGGCTATCTTCGCCGCCGCTTCTCGTCGTCGCTACATTCTCTGTAAATTATTGCATACATATTGACCATAAATTTGACGCTGCCAGCAGTGGAATTCGCTCTTCCGAACCGATTTTCGCTTCTCTTCTTCTTCTTCTTCTTCTTCGTTCGCCTTTCAAGCTTTCACTAATTTAAAATTGCTGCTGCTGTGGCTTTAAATTTAGCGAAGCAGCGTTCATCACGCATTTCGGTGCGGGTGAAAATATTTTGAGAAAAATAAACAAATTGGACACAGAGAAAAAGTTGTATTGTGTTGCATTGTGTGGAGCGCATAATAAACGTAAGCGCCGCATGAAAACTGAATGCACAAAAGAATCGCAAATTGTATTTCGCTTCCGAAATTGGCTATAAATACAATTCTGGTGTTCAAAGAGTGACGAGTGAAATGCCATTAAGAAGTAGGCAGCGGTGAAAAGGAAATTACTCGTTAAGGTCCGTGAACTTTTAGGTTTTTTCGCGGCTACATTTTCTTGAATTAAATGCGAAGAGTTTTCACGATGAAAAAATTGCATTTCAGCGCGTAAGCGACGTGTAAATTGAGCAAATTTCTATGCAACGTTAATTAAGTTGAACGTTCAAAATCGCAGTTTTATGAACTTCATACACAAGGTTTGTAAACGTTAAGAGGCATACACACGCTCAGTTTATTTTAACATATGAGCCTTACAACCTGCACACTCGGCGTGTACCTGTGAGCGCACTCATTGAATTATTCGCAACAGCTTCCGAAATGTGTTTTTTCGCGTTTCTTAGCAAAACAGTTTGAACGTAAAAAAACATTGTTCAAGATTGTGTATATATTTCAAAGCTTGAAAAGAAAAATGGATGCTTTTAACTTTTCTTGTTAAGATTGTCGATCGAAATGAGTTTCTTGCTTTTCACATATATCAAGAAGAAGAAAAAGGTAAAGCGAAAGGGCGAGAGCGAAGTGAAAAAATTCAGAAACGAAAGTGAATTTTATTGAAAAGTTTTCTATCAAAACATAACGAAGTTAAATTTTAAAAGTTGTGAAAAAGTTTGCTTTTCTCTTTCCACGTCGAAACAAACATTTTCAAAAATTGAATTCGCGAAATTAGCAAACAAACTCGAAAACAAACTTCGATTAGATGCTTGTTTCGCCAT